>APFE030778582.1:850-46682 GCA_000404065.3 Pinus taeda | reverse complement strand
AAAATGTAGAGTGAAAATCAGGGACACCTGACACTCCATATTTTCCAAAAAAAAAATCTCTCTTTCTTTCCCATTTCCACTTCACTTCATTTCCATCCCACTCCATTTCACTCCACTCACTTCATCTCACTCCATCTCATCCATTTCATTTCATCAATAAAAGTCTTTTTCATGATCATTTCCATTCAGATAGTTATTGTCTAACTATCTCTATTCAGCTAAGTGGTTGTTGTGCCAAGTTTCCGCAGCTAGAATCAGTTTCCACAACCAGAAGCAGTTTCCGCAGCCACCACTCTCTTTTTCAAATTTACAGTCAAGATGTTAGTGCAATAAACATGAAAATGCAGGTATGACTAAGCATATGCTATGAAGACATGTACATGGAGCATATACAGACATCAATAAGAAGCAATTGATTAAGGGCTAATGGACAACAAAAGACAAAGATTCCAAGGTATGGGCAAAAATTTCTTTCAAATGACAATTAAAGGCACAATTTTGCATAGTTATTAAACCTTAAAGCTCACTATGTGCAATGATTACTACGATAGCTCCATTACCATTCCACGACCTTACTCCATGAACCATGTATTTACTCCCTAAACAGTCTCATGATTATTTTTTGGGTTTAACTTGTAGATGAATGTACTTCCACACTCCACTTGTACTCATGAGATGTGAACTATGTAAATACGGCTCCTCTCCACCGTACTTTGTGCAGCCATTTTATCAACGTGTAACGTCTCTCACGCAGTCGTTCAATTCAAAAATTCCGACTCCACTTCACTACCCTACCATTGTGTTAAAGCTGCACCTCGTTCGCATATGTCTCCATTTGATTTTGTGAACTCATCTCGGCTGCTCATCCTCTGTTTCCGGTTACAGTTCCTGAACACTCCCATTACCCGTATCCATCTTCCATTTTCGGCCATTGTTCTTCCACAAGCCTTGCACAATAGCCGTCTTACATCTGTTAAACCCTCACACGCAGTTGAATTCCAAATTGAATTTTAAATAGAGGAAAAGATGGGACGGTTGCTGAGGGCAGAGCCGGAAGGGCCTAAGTTCTTAGAAGGATACCCTCAGGCAAAAGAATTACTGAAGAAGGCTAAATGGCTCCGTTTCATTCAGAAATTTAAGGGCCATAATAAGGAAGTAACGAAAGCCTTTGCAAGGTCTTTCAATGACCAGGTGGTGGAGATTGGAGACCTAAAGTTCACGTCACTGAAGCTTCAATTGCAGCTGCTACAGACTTGCCCCAGGAAGGTGAGCGTTGGTTTAAAAACAAAAGTTTGGACGAGCAGGCATGGAGAATTATATTACGTAACCCAAGTATGGATGTTACTGTATTCACAAGAGGAATTCCTGTTCATGCATTAAAAGAAGAATGGGCCAGCTTACTATTAATCATTCAAAAGTTTATCACTTGTGAAGGCCAATTTGGGATGATGTACATGTATCATACTAGGCTATTGATGAACTTCTTAGAGAATCAAACTCTTAATCTACCCTATTTCTTATTGTTGAGTTTGAAAAAGATGAGCACCACAGTCCAAAAGAACATAGGGGACACAGAACCTCATTTATATCATCATGGACTCGTGAGGATTCTAGTTGAAGATCAATTGAAGAAAAACAAAGATACTTGGGAACGGTTTCTAGTGAGAAACTATTTTCAAGATCATTTGAGACACCTGGAAGTAGTACACCAAAAGGCATCGAGAAGGAGTAGGAGAAAAGGAAAAAGTGCCATAATCCAAGACTCTCTATTGGTAAAACTAAAGAAATTGGTCAAAAAGAGAAGGAGGAAAGAACTAAGGACAGAAAGCAGAGAAAATTGAAGGGAAAAAGGAACTTAGAAGATGTTTACCAATCACCAAAACCATATGTAGAGGAAGACTATCAAGTGTTATCTGAGAGACTAGTGCATCTTCGAAAGCAAGCTGCCACAGCTAAGAAGGAAGAAAAAGGAAAAAAAATTATGGAAGAAGAAAGTACTAGCCCACAGTACTTAAGAAGAAGCAGCAAACTCAAAGGAAAGTGGAGGAAAACACAAGTAAAAGAACCCCACTTCATCGACTTGGGTGGGGAAACACCTGAGAAACCTTGAGCTGGTCATAGTCCACCTCATCTTCTGCCAAATATTGAAGCCAGCCCTTCAAATGTTGATGTAAGCCCTTCTCGGCCAGAACTAGAAGACAATCCTCCTCCTCAACAAGACTTTGAAGCCAGCCCAAGGAAAACACCTGAAATCAATCCAAAACAGCAAGAGGTATATGATTACCTCGAATCTTTAGAGAAGACAGCTGTAGGCCTGAGCACATCATCCACTCTGCCTCACATAACACAAGATGCACAAGTTCAATCTTTGAAACAAGAAGTGTTTGAATTGGAGGTTTTAAACAGGCACATTAAACAAGAAAATGAGGCATTAAAAGAGCAAAGCAAAGTGGACAAAATTATTCATGATAATACTATGTTACATATGGGTCTGTGGCAAAAAAAGAATAAGAAACTAAAGAAGAAGTGCAGAAAGTTGAGCAGGGAATTAATCAATCTCAAGTTTAGATGATTGATAAGGAAACCCAGGATGGTGGTAGCACCAAGAAAGAAGAGGAGAGGACTGGATGTACTAGCAGAGGCTTCAGAACACATAGACTAAAGGGAGATGACTAAAATTTTGGTTGCATGAGGACATGCAACACCTTCACAGTGGGGGTATGTTGAGTCCCAAACTTACATCTTCCTTATATACCTTTTTAGCCTTTTTCTCTAGTTACCTGAACCTCCAAGATATCAAATCATTGCATATTATTTTAAAAAGAGCATATAAATGGTTTCCTAAATATGTCTTGTGACTGCTGTTTGATTTAGATTTTTGCTCAATCAACTGCGGAATCTTGTCACTTTCTGCAGCCAGAATCAGTTTCGCAGCCTTTTTATTAAAGTCTATGTTACAGGTGTCTACTGGAGAATCCGGCCACATGGGCAAGCTACAAATGATGTAGACATGGAACGTGTCCCCTTGGTTTAGCCGAATCATTCACAGAAGCCCGCGGTCAAAGCCAGTCAAACGGTGGTCAACACTAGGAGTCTTGCGGTGGCAGGACTCTGTTTTTCATCACGAGGAGGATTGCATGGAAAAATCCTAAATCTCAGGAGGTGTGCTAACACCTGGGGACTGCCCGTGAACCGAATGTAACAAGCCACTCTCCTTGGATTTATTTCTCACGACTACCATGCTGCTAGATTTCCAAATATGGTCATTTACATGTCTGTCTACCAGCGCAAACCTTAGGAATTAATTATGTATTTCCTGCTATAAATAAAGCATCTTCGTATGCGTATAGGCTAGCTTTTGATATGTAACCTTGACTATTTTTGTGAGCCATCGTGCCGTGACTTAGTCCTTATGATATGACTATATTTCAATATATGAGAAGACACTGCTTTTAAGTTCAAATTCGTGATTGATTTCTGATTGGTCGAGGTTGCAGAGGGCCCCTGTTCACCAAGGTTCTGTAGTTACTATATAGTTCCATGTTTTCTTCATTTACACTCTTGATGCCATAGATGTTTGCCTGTATATATTATCTTTCTCATGGTATTCATGTTGTTTGTTGTTCATAGTTTCTTTTATGCTTTCTATTGACTGTCAACTGATCAGTGTTTTCATTTCAGGTTCTAATAGATAGCCCGGGCAAGTGCACATAGCTTTTTGATGACTAATGACATAATGGAATTATCTTGTCCTTCTGCTGATTTTTTTTCTTAGCTCTAGTTCCAACATTGTTTATTTCTTTAAGTTTTGCTTTGTTCATTTACTTTTCTGCAAGATAGATATTAGACTATTCATATCATTTTCAATTACCTCCTATAGCCAGAGCGAGTCGAATGGTGAGGGATTGAGTGTGAATGTATAGTTTGATACTAGTTTATTTACTTTTGCAAGTTAATTATTAGATTACTCATATCATTTTCGGTTACCTCCTATAGCCAGAGCGAGTCGAATGGTGAGGGGTCAGAAATGAGTTGATGTGATATGGTTTAGTTTACTGGGTTTCATAGTCAATAGTTCACTGTTTGGTTTTATTAGAACTTAGGTACATCTTTATTTTCTCTCAGTAATTGATTTCATCATTGCGAGTTTGAAAACCTTTTGAACACTTTGAAGTTTGGAAATTATTTTAAAGGTCACCATTGCTTTGAAAACTTTTATCCATACTTGGTTATTAGAATTACCATCTCACATTAGGAAATCAACAAGAAGATAAATCCAAAAACAAATCAAAAATCAAAAACGACAAAGAAATAAGAAAATGGTTATCTTGCATATATAGTGCACTTCACTTCAGCAGTTTACGACTCCCGGATTGACAATTTATATAGCAATTTAGGAAACACTAAATTGACCAAACAGATGTCTGTACGGCCTGATGTTTGGAGGAACACTTCCTGGAATCAGATGAATAGCATGATCATGGTCACGAATAGGTGGGAGACCTTTGGGAGTCTCAAATACCTTGGAATGATTGTCCAAGAATTTTTGGAGATCTAGAGAAATAGATGATTCCAATGTGGAAACATCTAGCGAACAGAATTGTGCAATTACACCCCTTTTTTCCTTTTTTAGAAGCTTTGTCATACCGTTAGAGCTGATTATCTTTCCCAGTCTCCCTGCAATACCCCTTAATTCAACTTCCTTTCCTTCCACAGAAAATTTCATGGAAAGTTCTTGAAAATTAAAAGCTATTGTACCCAAGGATTGCAACCATTGGACTCCTAGTACAACATCAACACCTCCCATTAGAATGGAAAGCATTGGGCTAGTCAATAAATATTCTCCCATGGATAGCTTGATATTATGGCACTTTCTGAAGCAATTTATTGTTCCTCCATTTGCAACCATCACTTGACACTCTGGTGCTGGATATAAGAAGCAATTCAATTCTTTTGCTACCTTACAATGAATAAAATTGTGGGTACTTCCTGAATCAATCACCACTATTACCTTTTTCTTCTTGAGTTGTCCTTCTATCTTGATGGTTTGAGGAGTGGTAATTCTCGCCAATGCATTACAAGATATGGTCGGATTCATTTCTTCTTTATCTAGGCTTTGTTCCTGGAGTATATCCTCTTCTTTTGACCTTTCTTGCTCCTTTTCTTCTTCCTCTTCACAATCTGTGTAGAATAATTTCTTCTCAGCGCACTTATGACCTTTAGTGTATTTGCTATCACAACTGTAACAAAGCCCTTTTTCTCTTTTTTCTTCCAATTTTTGTGTGTCAACCTTATAAGTTGTGGAAGACTAGGGGCAACAACACTTCCATATTTATGGTTGTGAGTGGTATGCTTCCTTGTTGCCATAATTTTTCTTTCCATTTTTCTTGCTAACCTGAATGCTTTCTCTAATGAATCAGGTTCCCAAAGGCGAACATCATGTTGGATATTATCCTTTAAAGTCCCTATGAAAACATCAATTCTATGCTCCTCTCGAATATTTTTTACCCTTATGTTCAATTTTGGAACTCCTCAATGTTCTCCATTATTAAACCCTTTTGTTTGAGACTTATCAATTGGCTAAAAAAAGTGTTGCTTTTTGTATCCTCATAATGTGCTATCAATTCTTCTGTAAAAATTGCCAAAGTGATAATTTTTTTACGAGAGCAAAGCCATTGATACCATACAAACTGATTTGGTTCCAAATATAAAGTTGCAATACGTACCTTTTGTGTGTTATGCACATTATTGAGATCGAAAAATTGCTCCATCTGTAATATCCATGTTGTAGATCCTTGCCATCAAACTTCCTCATATCGATTTTTGGAATATGGTGGGTCTTCGATCCAACATTAGAGTCTATGAAATCATTATTAACATTTCTTTTGTTCTCATCATGAGTTTCCTTTACTACCCTTTCACCATTAGTAAACATTTCTTGTAGAAACTTTTTCAAATCTATCTTCAAATCTTCCATTCCTGTCTTCAAATCGTCCATCTTTGCTTCCACGTCACTCATCCTAGTTTCTATGCCTTTCTTTAAACAATCCATCTTAGCTTCTACGCCTTTCTTTAAACCATCCATCTTAGTTTCTACACCTTCATTTAAACCATCCATCTTAGTTTCTACATCTTTCTTTAAACCATCCATCTTAGATTCTGTTGCTTTTTGTGCAAGTGACACTTGTTGCACTTGGTCTTGTAATTTTGATATATCATGTTGCATTTCTTCCTCTTCTTCATGAGTCATGTTAGAGGCTTCAGGTTGCTTACTAGGTGTTTGCATTTTCCTTCTTCGGGGCATCAATTACCGATAATAATGATTTACTATGCCCTTTGAATTCCTTCAAACTAATTTTTCAAATCAAGCTTATTAAAAAATTTGAAAAAAACTACACACCATTTTTCACTTTGTAGGAGCTTGATATTGAATATGATGTATCTCTGTAATTTCGGATCATCCAGTTTTGAAATTGCGACCTGTGGTAGCCCTTTGCATCCTCTTTCCAATGGCACAGTTTGATCCAAATTGGATTCTCCAGGGAAGAGTTATGCCAATTCTCCCACAGTGACCTGATTATAGACTAGTTCAGTAGAGCGAACTTGTACGATGTGCCACGAGTCACTGTTTCAACCTTTGGCTCTAAAAAATATATGCAATCCGTCCTCTTTCTGTACCTTCTTACGAAATTTCAATCCAATGCTCAGAGAGAAAGTTATGACGATTTTCCTCAGGTCACCTGTTTGGAATGTAATTCAGGAGTCTATAAAAAGACCAAATTCGTTAGATCATATCTCCGCCAATAAAGTGCGAAAAGCTCTGAAATTCAGAACCAAGGTTCAGTGCAAATTCGTCTCAAAAGGGTTTTTATTTTAGCTTCTGAAACGTCGCAAAAAAAAGGTTATAGCGAAAATGCCACGATGACCTATTTGGAGCAGCGAAACCCTAAAATCCAAAGCTCGGATACCAAATGTCATGAAACCAGCTCACAAAAAGAAAGAAAATATAGTTGAATGCCTTAGAATTCAGCCTCTTTGAGGGGAAACCTCCATTACGTTACACAAATGAACAATTCTTCGATGATTCAAATGACAAAACCTCCTTTCTATATATAGAGTCTAAGGAGTCACAATGTAACCGAGCCGACCTAACAATAATAATATAAAGCCACAAAAATAACAATAGAGGGATTCTATGGGGCACAGTAATAACAATATGGGGACAATAGGGGCACAAAAATATTAATAAGGGATACAACTACAATAGTAAAGGGGTAATCACTAGTATTATAGGGACCTAACATACCACTTCACGATAACCTGGGGACATTCTTTTATTAAATGATCCAAATCTTTGTCGTATGTACACATTGAAGAAGGATGGGGACAATCTCTAGCTAGATGTCTTGGTTTCCCACAATTACAACAAATAAGCTACCCTCTTTCCCATCCAAATGCTCCTCATCCTTAACTTGGCCCTATAGGTCCTCTTTCCATCATGCCTTGACCTATGCCTTGCTAGTTATATGCTCTAGGTTGATTATAATTTTGCGCCATCTTGTCCTGTCCCTCTTGAACCCTATATGAATCCATCATGCAGTCCATCATCAACTCCAATGCATGATAAGTATGGATATCATGTCCTACTAACTTGCAAAAATCACAAAAGAGTGTTCTTGTAGAGGTTTCGTATTTTTGCATCATAGGGAAACTTGGGGGTGAATTTCCCCACACAAAAAATTTCACACCACAATCCTCTTCATTGTTCCAGTGGTTTGGTTGCAATAGTCGCCGTATAATTTGTCACCATTGGCAATTCATTTCTATGGTGCCCCTCCTTCCTGTATATTGTACATCAAACCTTTGAACATTGTTCTTTTCCTTTTTGATAAATCCTACAATTAGATTTTGAGCACAACCATTTGTGATTCAAGCTAGGCTATTCTACAACTCTCTTCACCTACTGTTGGGGATGCCTCCAAATTCAATGTAATATCTAAGGCTTCTGACTGTGTTTAAAGGTTCTGCTGGGTTAAAGAAACTCAAATATGCAACAACAATCTAGCAATAAACCACTCCTTATGTCGTTCATCCAGGATTTCAAATTTTAACCTTCCTAACAACACTTTGAATCTATGATCATAATCCCAGACAAATCCGTTCTATCCCTATTGATTTCTATCAGCTCTGTGATACATTATGATGCAAACTTAGGCCTATGAAATCCTTTCAACATTGTTTGCTTGATATTTACTAAGGTTCTTGGTTGTCTATCTGGAGTAATGCTCTTATACTTCAGATACCAGGTCAATGTCCAATCTCTAAAAGTGGTTTCCAACTGTATAATCTTGGTGGCTTCATCTTGGATGTTATTCACAACCCATACTATCTAACAAACAAATAAATGATGTTCAAAATCTTCCATCCTAGAACCATGGAACACAAGAATCTTGGAAGTTTCTACCATTTTATTTTGCCTACTCATCCCTTACAATGGTCTAGCAGATATAATTATTGTGTGTTGTTGCGCACTTTGTGCAATGTGCTTCAAAGAATGACTTTGTGGTCCTCTTCCTTTCAAGTGACTAGACTCGCTCCTACTACTAGTATGACTATCTTCACTCTATTTACCAAATAAGGTATGTAAAATGCATCTTGGGGAACTTACCTCATGATCAACTGGTGCATGCAGGGTCATGGGTTCGACATAGGGCATATTCTGAGCCGGGTTGTTAGGATGTACATCTTCTATTGTTCTTGGGCCATGTTGTTAAGGTCCTCCATCCTCGCCTTATGCATGTGTTATGCCAATGTGCACTCTCTTATAACTTCTATGGTCACTGTTTCTTTTCCTTCTCCTATGGCCTCTCTCTATCTCCTTTATTAGATTTCAATCAATTGTAGGTATCGATGAAAACTTCTCGCCTCTATCATGGCTACCTCAAAACCTTCTTCCATTGCATAAGACACCACTTTCGAAATTTTCCATACTTTTCCTTTTGTGCATTGTGTCTCTTAGCTTATATGGCATACCTTCTCACAATCTTGTTCGGGGTTCTCCACATCTCCTTTGTCCTCTTTATCCTTCTATTCAAGCATCCTGACCTTGTTTCCTTAGGTCATTCCTTGGCTATTCCCCAGCTTTCCCTTTGTGCACAAAGGGTTTAGCTTCTCATGTTGTTGAAATCCATCTTAAAAATGCCCTTATCACACAACAACATCTTAATGAAAGTAGGAAATGATTGAATATATTTGTCACGTGATCCCTTTAAAATCTTTCTCTCAGTAGCACTATAAGAGATTATAGCTTCGATAACAAGCTCTATAATATATCCTTTTAAGATATTCTCAAACCAGTACTCTACGTCACATGAAATTTCATCATCCACAACTGTGATCATTGAAATAGCTTAGGAGTCCCCCTTTTAGGTTCAACAAGGTGTGAGTTTCTATTTTGATTATTAAATTTATGTTTCCATTTAGCTAGCAAATGTAGAAACTCAACAAAGAAAATTTCATAACAGTTCATAAAAAGGTATTGTGTAGCCATTCATTTACGCCAATCTTCCTATCGCTTATTTCACTGGTAGAAAAAACATCGCTCCTTATCTTCCAGCCACTGGTTGATTTCCTTCTTTGTGGGATTCCACATTCCTTCAATAACGAACCTTAGTCCCAACAACATAACCATTTATTGGTGTTACTTATACTTTGACTTGGGTTATACGGGAAGTGTGGATAACTAAGCCCACTGGATACTTCCCCTTTTGATATCACCTGCGAGACAGGTGAAGTCTCACCTAAGGCATCAAGGGGAACTACAAGAACCAAGATTTTAGAGTTTCAAAGGGAATAGGAATTGAGTGAGTGTAACCATTCTAAAACATTCGACATATTATTCATACGCTAACCCCAAGTGCGAATATATAGAACATAAATTGAAATATTGACAAATTGAAATAAAATTTAAAAATGGGGTGGCTTAATTAGCCGAACACTGTAATAGAAGCAACCATGAATTAAAACCATAAGAAAGAAATATAATTCATAAGTAATGCAATCGTCTCATAGAACACAAGAAATGTGAACAAACTTAGCTTCAACCATATTTCATTAATCATCATGTTGATGGTGTTGGACTCGCCAACATTTAGGGGATCTCTTCGATATGAAGTCCCAACTAGACCTCACACCATTTGGAGTAGAAGTCCAAGTAGTGGGTGGTAATGTTATGCCTTGACTGCGAAAGCGCGTAGTGTGAAGTAGGGTAAATTTGGGTAAGAGCAAGTGTGTGACCTTGCGAAAGTCAAGTGCGATGCATGAAGGTTCCGACACATGAAGGGAAAAGGAAGTGTGCCCGTTGGAAGCCTGTAATAGTACACAACTTAAAAGGAACACACGAGCATAATGACATCACAAGCTAAGATGTAGAATAGTCCACAAGTTAAAGTGATGAATTAATACAACAACATGCATTCAAAAAGATTCATACAAATGCAAACGGGTTAGTTCATAATCATAAGCGCAATTTAAATAACATACATTGCAAATACAATAAGAATAGTCCTACTATATTCACAACATATACATGAAAGCGTGCTAGATCTGATTTTATTATAAGTGAAAGTTCCAATCACACACACACCATTGACAGACCACTAGCCCCAATAGTGGAACATTAAAGTCAAGAATACCTTCCCCTCCAAAGAATTATACTCACTCTATGCTACGTAGAAGCCAAGGCTCTTCACAACATTCCCAATCTCCTTCTAAGCCTAATCCTAGCCAAAATCTTGGCTCCCAAAATCCTATTACATGAGTTATGAGGTTCTATTTATAATAAGAGGTGGTGACTCTTCGACTACCCTTTGTGACCTTTGGACTACCCTCATGACTCTTCATCTTATTTATAAAATGTCTCATTACATTACATCATGACTCTTCATCTTGTTTACAAAATGTCTCATTACATTACATCATGACTCTTCATATTCTAATATTGACACTTGGAATTTCACTTACAACATAATTACAAATAATATTACATTTTACACTTGTACCCATATAAGACAAAATAAGGTAGAGACAACACGACAACCTAACAAGACACAACATTATGATGCTTGAGTTTGGGATAACCCTAGCCTAGAAACCTCCACTTACTGCTTCTCAGTCACATATTGGTGCCATGCTCAGTACTGTGTGATGATGTCCCCAAACTGCGTGATGGTGTCTGGATGGAAGAGGACTCTAGCCTCCATGGCATCCAGGTACAATGTCTTGGAACCAATTTCAAGTTCGTTTTGAAGCATGAGCAACATTTTTCTAATTTGGACATGACCACCGATGTAATTTTGCATGTTTTGTTTGTCCCACTCCAAATCTTCCTTGGTGGCAATCTGTCTCAGCTGCTCCAAGTACTCTTTGATCTCCTGTTGGACTTGGTTCCTGGGTTTGGCTTTGGTGAGTGAACCAACTAAATGGATGTGGTGTGTTTTCACCAAGACATCCAAACTACTGAACAACCATACATATGAGGCCTGAATGCTACCAATAAATTAGGCAAGCTACTTCTTGTTATGAATCAACATCTGAACTCTCGCTTTCTCCAGCTCTTCTTGTGGCTTTATTTTCTCCACTAAGTCAAGCGGTGCCCCCTTTATATCTCATTTTCTACTCTCGCACATAAATAATGGCAGCTTGTATGTTCTTGAGAGTTTTAACAAACTCTTTGCTTTGCTGCTATGGACCATGAAAATGGACAACTGCTTTATGTATGGTCACAAACCCCTCAAAGAGCTTCCACATGGTTTCTCCAAGTATTGATACATCATCAAATATTGCTGCTCTCTTATGCTCCAAGTAAACTTATGTGGAAACTTCACTATGTGCCACTGAGTGGAGTTGTTCTTTCTCTTTCCTGGCAGGCTACAATTTCTATGACAATTTCTCATTCTTAGCCATCAAATACTGAATGTTTGATATTGTTGCACCTGTAAAGGCCAAGTTGGCTTCGACAATGGAATTTGGATGCTTCTTGACTTTCGCCATTATCACCCTTTCTCTAATGAATGCAGGCGATGTGTGATCATCCAGAAAATGCTTTCTCCGTGCTTGTACAATCCTCTTCTGGAACTCATCAAATGACAGATTGTACACATCCATTACCGGATCATCAAAAAGTGGAACAACATCCCCTTCCTCACTCCGGGATGGCTCTACTGCTGGCGATGGTGGACACTAAATGGTGACCTATGGTGTGTTTGACATCAGATCAACATCTGCATTCCATGGCCCCTATTCCATATCCATGTTTGCTGCTTCAATCAAGTGCTCAATCTGCTAAGCAAGCTCCCGATCTTGCATTTGTTCACCTTCCTCCCCAACTGCTGGTTGGTTTTGTTCCTACTCTTTAATTTGTATCATCATTATTTCTTTTGTAATTGCGCCTTTCCTTTCATCTTCATCCTGCTTCCGCTTCTCTTCTTGTTCTCTCCTCCTCAACTCTTGTTCTTCCTTTAGTTTCTACTCTGCCTCCTGAAACCTTAGTTTTGCTTCCTGCAACCTTAGTTTTGCTTCCTGCAACCTTTACTTTTCTCTCTTCCTTTTCTCTGCTCTTTATATCCTCTGCTTCCTCTCTACTTCTATTGCTAAATATGCTTTAATGATAATAAGATTTGATTTCATCTTGCAACTTTGTTCTCCCTCTAGACTGTCAACAATCTTTCTCTTTCCCTTGTCCTACTTAGGATTGTTTCCTTCTGCTGATGTTTCTTTTGGAATTGCTACCATTTGTGGAGCAGCCTGTGAAGTCCCTGCTAAACTGATTGAATCATGGAGTGTGGAGGGATTGTAGAAATTCCTCCATGGATGCTCCTCTGGCCAATGGAATGGCCTGTCGATCCACATAAAGTAAATTCTCACATAGTGGTCTTTACAAATACCATGGGAATCATACATATTAAAGTCTCGAGTACTAAATGAAAACTTCACTATCTCCTTTCCCTTGATATCTACAACCTTTAAGTTATTTATCTCGTATAGTCCAATTTGCAAAGGAAGAGTGGGCCATGGTGCTTTCTTCTTCCTGTACAAAGCTATAAACAACCCTATGGCAAGATGATATGATACTTATTGCATGAAAATCTTGTCAGTGACATACCTGGGTAAAACATGCAGAGGCTTCTCTCCGTCGAACACTCTAAGGAAGGTGTCCCCTGGTGAGGCGTACCAATCTGCGATGTTTGTTATCGCATCCATTGCTCCTCATGACATGGAAGGTAGATATTCTTCAAAGATAAGATTGCAAAGTGGGATGAATTTGTCAGTTAGTTATGCCATTACTCCTCGATGATTGTAATCTGAAAGAAACTTGCAATAGATATGCATGATAGATTCTAATGGTGTCCATGTCCAGTTCATGTAAGGGAACTATTGTTGTGCATAGACTACATCTAGTAAATATGCAGACATATAGAACCTTGCTTGCTCACTATCGAGAGGACTTCGAGACTGTGCTACATGGGCCCTCAACTATCGAGCCAACAGATATGAATAGTTGAACGACTTCCCCTCATTCACAACTTGGTTCAATAAGACTACCCACACTTAAATAAATTTATCCATGCTCTGCTGGCCATGGATCCTGCAATCTAAGATAACCAAGAGTTGGTAGGCCTTCTTGAGGGACCTTGTCTTGTATACATGGGTGGGAGTTTGTCGAAATTTTTATGTCTATTTCACCTAGCCTTTGACAATGTCTCTTATGTTCCCATAGATGTGGGTGGCATAAAACAATGAGTCCATGAGATTCACAAGCTCGGGCAAGTGATACATGCGCTGATAATCTTCTGTCTGAAAGGTAGAAAGCTTCTATCCATTAGCACTGCTCAATGTCACGGTCTTCTCATCAATGTGTGAGACAATATACTTGATGACATCTGCACATGGGAAGGCTGGATATCTGCATGAAACCTTGTGTAGTCCTGACTTCCGGATACTAAGATAAACTTGTTAGTCCTCTAGATCCGCCTGAAGGCTCTTTGATGAAAAAGCTTCATTAACTTGCTTCCATGTTAGTGTTGACTTCTTTTCTATAAACAACTAAGTGTCTGCATACACTGGCAAATCTACTGCTGTTTTCTCAATTGTTTCCCCAGTGCTACTTTCAGTGGCCTCTTTTGAAACAACTCTCTTTGTTCCATGGTAACAATGAATGTTGGATAAAAGTGCTTCACAATTGTGGTACCTTTGTGATAAAAGGACACTCATGACAAGCAAACATTAGCTTAAGCAAATAAACCTTCAAAGCATGATCAAGTAGCAAGTCAGACAACTCGAGAGAAGGGTTGTGCAATTTTCATCAACAAGGGAGATTGGTTGATTGTGGGAACTGCGCAATGCATAGTTCCAACAGCCAAGGATGAAGCTTGAGGCTTGGCACTGCGCAATGCGCAGTTCCATCCTGGGCAGAGAGTGGGAGAGACTATGCATTGCACAGTCTTAGTGGCCAAGGTGACAAGCTGACCCCTAGAACTGTGTAGTGCGCAATTGGAGCTAACCTGTATTGTGCACTGTGCAGCTCCATAGGCCAAGCTTGTGGCTTGAGCCTTAGGATTGCGTGGTGCCCAGTTGGGCAAGGTAAGATCTTGCCAAAGCAAGTGCAGATATACTCAAGGGAAGTGTGAAAAATGAGTAGAAGTGAGTGATGATGTGATATTGAGTGCAAAGCTGACTAATTATGAGTAAATCAATGTAGATCAAGTGAAACAACTAATCAAACAGAAGGAAAATGAACTAGGTGAGGGGAGTTGTCATAAAGATTACCATCGGTGCAAAAATAGGGAAACCAATGCGACACTTGTGAAAAGCAAACGAAAACTTAAAAAAATACTTCTACAAGTTAAAACAAGTTGAAACTCTAGAAAATAGGAGGATAAATAAGTCAAACAATGCTCACACAAGCGAAACAACAAAAAGCGATAGAAAAAGCAGCAAAAGAAGACAAAAGTGAAACTTGCACTGACAAAAGAACCCAAAAAAGCGACAACATCGCATCAAAGGTTCCTTGATCTCCTCGAGAATGCTAGAGCTCTAATATCGAATGTGAAAATGAGCTCTAGAGGTGTTGATTAAATATATTTGAGCGAATTAGGGGTTATGACGTGCATGCCAAAAATCAAGGAAAAAACGACACTTGGCGAAAGTTTCTAAAAATAAGGAAAGTGTCTCCTTTGAGATACTAGAAATAGATCCCTATTCTTAGGGATGTATTTTTATATTTTATTTTTTTCTTTTTCTAGTGAAACTTGACATCACACTGTGGGGAAAGACCGTGAAATTCTGAGGAAATCGACAACTTTCTGGCTCAGTGCACTGGGCAATTTCTGAGCTCAGTGACGGATTGCGCAATTTCTGGGCTCAATGTTGGGTTGTTTTCCATGACTGCACAATTTTTGAGCTCAAGGCTGACTGTTAATCTGAACTACGCAATTCCCATCATCAAGGCTGCCTTCCCTCAAGAATTGCGCAGTTTCTAGAGGCAAGCCCAGAACTGTTGTGAGACCAAGTCGGGAGATCAACTTGTGAGTTAGAAATATCAA
Source organism: Pinus taeda (assembly GCA_000404065.3). Lineage (NCBI taxonomy): Eukaryota > Viridiplantae > Streptophyta > Pinopsida > Pinales > Pinaceae > Pinus > Pinus taeda. Next base: position 31,080 of record APFE030778582.1, on the reverse strand, counting down.
CTAAGTGTGAAAACAAGAAATCACAAGCACAAATGAAAAATATAAGTCTTAGTCAAAGCATGAAAAATTAGTGCAAGATAAGCTCTCGTGGATAGGAAGGAAGGCTCCAAAATCAAAGCATAGGCAAATTTTGGAGGGTGGTTGTAGCCACTACAATATTGGTGACACACTCGTAGAACTCCAACTCTCTATATGGATCTTGTCTCATGAAAAATAGGTTTAAATCTTTTTGAAGTATTGTTTAGTTAATCGATTATCACAACTTCTTCACTTAGGTTTAGATAAAGATATAGTCCCTACCATTCTGTTCATCATCAACACACATACCAAGCCAAGTCAGACTGAATTGTTTCGATTGGGGATGAGGAGTATATAAATGCACAAGCAAAAGATATTATCAGAGTCTTAGTTTTCATCTCTGGTGTTGCTTCGCCACCAGCAGATCTGGAAAGTATCCTGACAGAGTCACTTCAGGAACACAAATATTGCTACAATGCTAGCGAGTCTGAATAGTACCTCGACGGAGTTGCTTGATTCACCTCTCTACGCATGAATCCTTTCTCTTCTTTCACCTTTTATTTGTTTTTTCATTTTTTATTTTTATTTTTATTTGTTCAAAGAGATGTGCCTATGCACTTATTTATTTCATGGGGGCAGAAGAGGGATCCCGACTTATTGAGAGCATAATATGTTGTCCCTTTAGAGAAGGATATTTATATACACCTCTAACATACTTGTTAAGGTTTCCCTCCCATCCTCACTCTACTCGACTTAGTTGACAAGGATTAATTGGAAATAGGAGACCGATTAGAGTAGGTGGTATTAGTTAAAAGTGCAAGCATCGTGATTTCAATAATACTCTCTTCGAAAGGAACATATTTTCCATTAGAGTATCATCGACCAAAAGTAATGCACGATTCACATAAAGGGAGGGAATAAACGGATAACCAAGCGCTGATAATAATACAACTTCCTCATGGACTTCACCCTGATTGTCTGAGAAGCCAAACACGGTCTCATGTAGAAGCTATCCTATGACTGAAAAGAAAACAAATAGAAGAAAAGTACCGAGCAGAAAGTAAAAGAAAGAAAATCAAAGAAACAAACAAGAGAAGCAAAAAACTACTCCTACGCCTAATCTAAATAGAGCATAAGCTAGACTCATGTGAAGTGATACTTCCAATGCAGCGATTGACGCATTGGCTAGCCTATGTGGGCAAGGGAATGCATGTCAAGAAAGATATACAAGAAAAATAGTAAACAAGAAAAATAAGATAATACAAACCAAAACATTCAATGTTTGAAACAACACGCAAAAAAGAAAGAAATAAACACACATGGGAGACATTCTACGGGTGCATGGTGGTGTGAAGACACATTGCAACCTGAAGAAATGCAAGCAAAAACTTTCGAATTGTGAAAAAGGGCGAACATAAAGAAAGACAAAAATTTTTGCTTTGCAATCGTGCTCTCCACGTAAGACTCCTCCAATGATTGAGCAATAGGATTGTGTGATACATATGGAGGATGCGAAAATTGTAAAACAAATGGATTTCAATGTGTAAAATGGAGTGATGAGGAGCATGAAAATATCTAACACATTTCTTATCGGAAGTGGAACTAACCTCAAGACTACGAGAACTTAAAATAACAATCAACTCGGGCTGAAGTACCTTGACAGCTTGGGGAAGTTCCAATTCACTAGAAGATGGATCATCAAAGATTAGTGGCTTAGAAAGACCAACAATGGAAAAATAAAAAACATGATCAAATGAATCAATGAAAAGGTCATGAAAGCCATGATTAGAAAGTTCAAGATTTCCATTGGAGGCATCCTCATGATCTGACGAATCGTAAAGAGGGGATGATGGAGAATGAGAAATTTCACCCTCTATATTTTTAGAAAGATAAGATGAGAGATTGGGAGGATCAGGAAGAAAATATTTGTTCTCTCTGCATTCAAATGAAAAATTGGCATTCCGGGTGTTTTGAGAATGATTGGAAGTAGTAGCATCAACATAAATTGAGTTTTCACAAGATTCAACAGGAATGATAGAATCATGGAAAATGTTAGGATAATGTGGAAGAGTTGCGAAAGGAAGGAGGTCATCCTTCATCACAGATTCTTGTTCAGATTTAGACTCCCACACATACTCATCAAAAATAATATTGGAGGTTAGATGTTCAACACCAACTCCATCTAGAATTTGATCCTCATGAACATCAAAAGAGAGATTCAAAACAGGCGAAAACAACACATCACAATCTATGGATTAGAGGGACCAAAGGATGGAGGACAAGGCGATAAAACTCCATCATAACCATCAAACTCACAACCCAAACTTGCATTGAAATTCTAAGTATGTGAGGTGGGAAGAGATGGTGGTAGGTCAGTAGATGAATTCTCAAGTTCTCCCACCCCAACCTGCGGAACTAGAGTTGTTTTATGAGAAGGGGATGAAGGGTCACTTGAAATAGCAACCTCATCCATCATAGATTTAGAAGCTCTAATATCAAGGCATGTTGGTTTATGAGATGTGAACAAGATATAGAAATCTGTCTACCAAGAAAGACCATTCAACATCATCTTCAATAAATTCAAAGAAGAAACGAATGAAATAATCGTGAAAATCTCGAACAAATTCATTAGGTGCTTTTGGCAAATTCAAAATTTTCTTGCATAGAGTTTTATGATCATAGAAATCAAAATCATGACACAACTCTATGAAAAGTTGTTCGAAAGAGTGAATGGAGCCATTAGGCAATGTGTTACATGTTTCTTATACATGCCCTTCAGACGTGAGAATGAACAACCTAGAGCCAACATCCTCATAGTGGATATTGTGCTTTGTGTAGAAATCAAGAAATTGTGTAGTGTGCTCAAATAAGGTTGTTTCACCCTTGCCATTGAATTCAAATTGAACAAGTCATCAATAATTCTCGTTAGCACTTTCACATTTGTGTGTCTAGAAAAACATGTCGGGGTTATGATTTGGGGAGAAGTCATTAAATGTGTGCAAAAATTCGAAACAAACTTCAAGGGCTCAACTTGTCATCTGGGCTTCTTTCTAGCCCCAAAAATGTTGATGGTGTTGGATCCGCCAACATTCAGGGGATCTCCTCGATATGAAGTCCCAACTAGACCTCACACCACTTGGATTAGGAGTCCTAGTAGTGGGTGATAATGTTATGCCTTGACTACGAAAACACACAGAGTGAAGTGTGGTAATTTTGGGTGAGAGCAAGTGTGTGACCTTGCGGAAAGTCAAGTGTGATGCATGAAGGTTCCAAAACACAAAGGGAAAAGGAAGTGTGCCCCTTGGAATCCAGTAATAGTACTTAGCTTGAAAGGAAAACACAAGCGTAATGAAATCACAAGCTAAGGCACATAATAGTCCACAAGTTAAAGTGATGAATTAATACAACAACATGCATTCAACAAGGTTCATACAAATGCGAACGAAATATTTCATAAACATAAGCATAAGCATAAGTTAAATAACATACATTGCAAAAACAACAAGAATAGTCCTACTATATTCACAACATATGCATGAAAGCATGCCGACTCTGATTTTATTTATAAGTGAAAGTTCTATTTGTATATACACCATTGGCGGACCCTTAGCCCAAATAGTTGAAAATTAAAGTCAAGAACCCTGCTCCCCCAAAGAAGTATACTCGCTCTACGAGACGGAGAAGCCAATGCTCTTCACAACACTCCCAAGCTCCTTCTAAGCCTAAGCCTAGCCAAAATATTGGCTCCCAAAAACCCATTACATGAGTTATGAGGTTCTATTTATAACAAGAGGGGGTGACTCTTCAACTCCCCTCTGTGACCTTTGGACTATCCTCATGACTCTTCATCTTCTTTATAAAATGACTCATTACATTACATCATGAATCTTCATATTCCAATATTGACACTGGAAATTTCACTTACAACATAACTACAAATAATATTACATTTTACACTTATAACCATATAAGATAAAATAGGGTAGAGACAACATGACAACTTAACAAGACATAATACTATGATGCTTGAGTTTGGGTTAACTCTAGCTTAGCAACCTCCACTTGCTGCTTCTAGGTCACATATTGGTACCAAGCTCGGTACTTTGTGATGATGTCCCCAAACCACGTGATGGTTTCTGGATGGAAGTAGATTCTAGCCTCCATGGCATCTGGGTATAATGTTGTGGAACCGGTTTCAAGTTTGTTTTGAAGCATGCGCAACATTGTTATAATTTGGATAGGACCATCAATGTAATTCTGCATGTTATTTCTGTCTAGATCCAAATCTTCCTTGGTGGAAATCTGTCTCAACTGCTCCAAGTACTCATTGATCTCCTGCCAGACTTGGTTCCTGGGTTTGGCTTTGGTGAGTGAACCGACTGATCGGATTTGGTTTGTTTTCACCAAGCAATACAAACTACTGAACAACCATACATATGAGGCATGAATGCTACTAATAAATGAGGCGAGTTTCTTATTGTTCTGAATCAACATTCAAACTCTCGCTTTCTCTAACTCTTCTTGTGGCTTCATTTTCTTCACTAAGTCAAGCGGTGCCCCTTTGTATCACATTGTCCACTCTTGCATATAAGTAATCTATGCTTGTATGTTCTTGAGAGTTTTAAAAAAATCTTTGCTCTGTTGCTGTGAACCATGCAAACAAACAACTTCTTTATGTACAGTCATGAAGCCCTCATAGGGCTTCCACATGGTTTCTCCAAATTTTGATACTTAAGCAAGTATTGCTGCTCTCATTTCCTCCAGTAAACCTGTGTGGAAATTTCACTCTGTGCTACTACGTGGAGTTGTTTTGCCTCTTGCCTGTCATCTTGCAAATTCTATGCCAGTTTCTTATTCTCGATAGTCAAATACTGAATGATTGATCTTGTTGCACCTGCAAAGGAGAAGTTGGCTTCGATAATGGCATTTGTATGCCTCCTGGTGTCTGTCACTATCATCCTTTCTCTAACGAATGAAGGTGATGTGTGATAATATAAAAAATTATTTCTTTGTGCTTGTACAATCCTATTTTGGAACTCATCAAATGAAAGATTGTACACATCCATTACCAAATCATCATCAAGGGGAACAACATCCCATTCCTCGCTTGGGGATGGTTCGATTGTTGGAGGTGATGGAGACTCAATAGTGACCTTTGGTGCACTCAGAATGAAATCAACATCTTCATTATGCAGCTCCTATTCCACCTCCATGTCTATTACTTCAATCAAGTGCTCAATTTGCTGAGCAAGCTCCTGATCCTACACCTGTTCACCTTCCCCCTCAACTACTGGCTAGTTTTTTCCTGCTCTTCAACCTGTATCGGTGTTGTTTCTTATGTCATTTCACCTTTCCTTTCTTCTTTCTCCCGCTTCCGCTTCTCTTCTTGTTCTCTCCTCCTCAACTCATGTTCTTCCTTTAGTTTCTGCTCTGCCTCTTGCAACCTCATTTCTACTTCCTGCAACCTCTTCTTTTCTCTCTTCCTCAGCTCTGCTCTCTATATCCTTAGCTTCCTCTTTGCTTTTACAACTAAATCAACTTTCATGATAATAGCATCTACTTTCATCTTGCAATTTTGTTATCCCTCTAAACTATCGACAATCTTTATATTTCCATTGTCCTGCATAGGATTGTTGTCTTCTGCTGCTATTTCTTCCAGAATTGTTGTAGTTTATGGAGCAACCTATGAATTCCCTGTTAAACTAACCATTTCACCATGTCTAGAGGGATTCTAGTGATTCCTCCATGGATCCTTTTCTGGCCAATGGAATGCCTTGTCGATCCACATAAAGTAAATTCTCACATAATGTTCTTTACAAATACCTCAGGGATCATATGGATGAAAGTCCTGAGTAGCGAATGTAAACTTCACTATCTTCTTTCCCTTGGTATCCATGACCTTCAAGTTCATTATCTCGTATAATCCAATTTTCAATGGAAGAGTGGGAATGATGGCACTTTCTTATTCCTGTGCAAAGCTACTAACAATCCTATGGCGAGTTGATATGATACTTCTTGCATGACAAGCTTGTCGGTGGCACACATGGGTAAAAAATGCGAAGGCTTCTCTCCACTGAACACTCTAAGGAAGGTGCCACTTGGTGAGGCATACCAATATGCGATGTCTGTTATCGTCTCCATTTCTCCTCGTGACATGCAAGGTGGGTCTTCTTCAAAGATAAGCTTGTAAAGGGGGATGATGAAGTGCTCAGTTAGCTATGCCATTACTCCTTGATGACTATAATACGAAAGTAACTTAGAATGGATATGCATGGAAGATTATCGTGGTGTCCATGTCCAGGTTATGCCAGGGAACTGCTGTTGTGCACATATTGCATCTAACAAATATGCAAACATATATAACCTTACTTGCTCACCATCTGGAGGACTCCGAGCCTGTGCTATATGGGCCCTCAGCTATTGAGCCAACAGATATGACCCTTTGAACGACTTCTGCCCATTCACAACTTGGTTCAATAAAACTGCCCACCCTTTAGGATAGGTCTTCGTGCTCTGTTAACCATGGATCTTGCAAGCTAAGATAAGCAAGAGTTGGTAGGCCTTCCTAAGGTACCTTGTCTTGTATACATGGTTGGGTGTCTGTCGAAAATTTGATGGCTCTTTCACCCCTTTGATAATGTCTCTTGTGTTCCCATAGTTGTGGGTGGCATAGAACAATGAGTCCATGAGCTTCACTTGCTCGGGTAAGTGATACAGGCACTGATAATCTTCTGCCTGAAAGGTATCAAGCTTTTACCCACTAGGATTGCTCAATGTCATGGTCTTCTCATCAATATGTGAGACAATCTAGCTGATGACATTTGCACATGGGACGGCTGGATATCTGCATGCAACCTTGTGTAGTCATGACTATCAGATATTGAGATAAATTTGTTGGTCCTCTAGATCCGCCTCAAGGCATACACTGTAAGTCTACTGGTATTTTCTCAGCTGCTTCCCCAATACTACTTTCAGTGGTCTCTTTTGAAAAAACTCTCTTTGGTGCCATGGGAACAATGAATGCTATAGAATAATGCTTCACAAGTGTGGTACCTATGGGACAAAATGATACTCATGGAAATCAAGCATTAGCTTAAGCAAATCTACCTTCAAATCATGATCAAGAAGCAAGCCGAACAACTGGAGAGAAGGATTGTGCAATTTTCATCAACAAGGGAGACTGGATAACTGTGGGAACTGTGCACTGCACAGTCCTAACAACCAAGGATGAAGCTTGAGGCATGGGACTATGCAATGCACAGTCGTAGCCTGGGAAGAGACTGGGAGAGACTACAGATTGTGCAGTCTCAGTGGCCAAGGTGACAGGCTAACCCCTGGAACTACGCAGTGTGCAGTTGGAGCCAACTTGTACTACACATTGTGTAGTTCCAGAGGCCAAGCTTGTGGCTTTAGCCTTAGGATTGTGCAGTGCCCAGTGGGGCAAGGCAAGATCTGGCCAAAGCAAGTGTAGATCTGCCCAGTGGAAGTGTGCAAAATGAGCATAAGTGAGTGATGATGTGAGCTTGAGTGAAAAACTGACTAAGTATGAGTAACTCAATGTAGATCAACTTCAGAAACTAATCAAATAGAAGGAAAATCAAGTATGTGAGGAGAGTCGTCACAATGATGACCATTGGTGCAAAAATAAGAAAACCAATGCGACACTTGTGAAAGGCAAACAAAAACTTAAAACAATACTTATACAAGTTAAAACAAGGTGAAACACCAACAACTACAAAGATAAATAACACTCAAAAAACAAAACGACAAAAAGCGATGGAAAAAGCAACAAAAGGCGACAAAAGCAAAACTCACCTTGAAAAGCGTCAATGACCGCACCGAAGTTTCCTTGAACTCCTCAGGAATGCTAGAACTCCAATATCGAATGTGAAAATGAGATCTAGAGATGTCAATTAAATATATTTGAGTGAATTAGGGTTTATGACATGCATGCCTAAACTAAAGGAAAAAGTGACACTTGGCGGATGTTTTTAAAAAATAGCAAAAGTGTATCCTTTGGGATAGTAAAAATAGATCCCTATTTTTAGGGATGTTTTTTGATTTTTTTTAGCTTTTTGCTTTTATTTTGTTTGTGTTTTTTCTTGGGAACTCACCATGCACATTTCTGGGAAATACTGCACAGTTTCGTGGAACTGTGCAACTTTCCGGCTCAGTGAACTGCGCAGTTTCTGAGCTCAGTGAGGGATTACACAGATTCTGGGGTGCCTTCCATGATTGCGCAATTTTTGAGCTCAAGGATGGCAAACACACTGAATTGCGTAATTCCCATCATTAAGCATTCTTACTCTCAAGGATTGTGTAGTTTCTAGAGGCCAGCTGAGAACTGTTGTGAGACCAAGTCAGGAGATCAACTTGCGATTTAGAAAGATCAACTAAGTGTGAAAGCAAGCAAGCACAAGCACAAATGAAAAAGATAAGTCTCAGTCAAAGCATGAATACCTACATCAATGCAAGATAAGCTCCTGTGGATAGGACAAAAGGCTCAAAAATCAAAGCATAGGCAAATTTTGGAGGGTGGTTGTAGCCACTACAACACATCCAAAGGGCGCTTGGTGCAACATTTGTAACATTACAACAATATTTCTCTTTGGCTCACTAGTCCAAATCTCTTAATATTACAGCAAAATCTCTTAATAGTACATAATCATTCATGAACCAACCAACCAAACCAAATTGTTTTGGCATCTGCCTATTTATACATAGTTACCTAGACTTTGATACCATGGGAAATACCAAGGAAAACAATTACCATCTGTAGACACACTACACTTGCTAATCTAGACCAAATCAATACTAGTTCGGAGATGCAGTCAAAATTAACCATTTCTCCCATTCACTTTGTGCGCTGGTCCTTTCTGCATGGTTCTCCTTTTTTCACCAATTATGCACACACTTCCTTCTGTGACATATTTTCTCACCGCTTCTCTGTGTTGTTTCTACTCCACCTTTCTATTCACAACTCACAAAACTTCCTCTAAACTTTTACATTTCTTTGAATTTACTTCTTCTCAAAACTGGCTATAAGGATGCCCCAAGGAATGGAGACTGCGTGTCCAGGAATAGACGAAGATGCACTGATTTACATAAAGGGTCACTAATCGACCACATAACCTTATAACAAGAAATCATTAAATTACATGAAGGGTAGATACCTAATGGGACCCTCAATTGGGCTGAGGTGGCAGGATGCCACGTAGGTAGGTGAGACTATGTGGATGCTAGGTTTTATATGACGGTGTGATACGTGGTAGTTTGACACTTGGAGGTGGTTGTTAGTGCCACCCATCATAGGGAAGCTGTGTGGTGTTGACGGGGAAGTCGACATGGCCCAGATCCATGTCATTGTGAATCGTGGGTCCCCGAAGAGATTTGTAGTGCATTTCGTAGGCGGGGCATAACAAACGAAAGTTGCAGGATGGAGAATCACCCCCGTCACTTGAACTGGAAACACTTATCATGCCGCAAAAGGCCTAGGGTTGAACACTCTAAGAAGCTAGATGTGGCATGATGGCACGATGTTGTTATGCCATTGCAATTCCATAGGGGACCTCCGCTGAGGTGGAAGTGCTGTGTGGTTACCACGTGGCAGGTGTCTTGCTGATGTGGCAAGGGGTTAATAGAGTCAACTTCAAATGACCATATCTTCTAATCCATGAGTTAGATCAGGGAAAAATTTATATTGCTGGAAAGCTCCACACAAGCTGAGTGTGATGGTGTTGTCCAAAGTTTATTTTTCCAACTTTGGGAATGAAGGAAATTTTTTAACCTCATTTCCATGAGGAAACTATGGAGGTTTGGTTATATTAAAGAAACACCTCCCACTAGTATTTGGGATGTCGAAGGGGGTGGGAGGGAGCGTTACAGAACCAATAAATGCATTCCATCACTTCACACTGGAATTTGAAGAGCTTATTAAGCCAAGTTTTAAAAGAGAAACACGAGGATATAAATTATATCATTTCCTCCCTGAATGAAATTCATAGGGTGTAGTGGTATCAACAGTCTTGTTTAGAGATATTGGATTCTTGCTTAGCCGACTCGGAGTGTCACCTCTAATGTGAGTTCAAGCCCTCTGCACCAAGTGGTACAAGTGCAAAGGGCTCTGCTCCTGTGACATCTCCGGATTTATGAATATGATGTTGTGTAGTCCTTCTGTTATATCATACAATCTCACTATAGTATGATACCACCATAAACAATTGATTATTCTTTTTGTTGAAACTCTATATTTCCTTTTTCCGACCAACATATTCAGTTTCACTTGTGGTAGATTGAGGTCAGTGCTTTTTTTCCATATGGTCAATCTATGATGTGTCTTGAATTTCAAAGGTAGTACACAATTTAACTTACAAAAAAAAACATAAAGACTATTTGAGCAAAGTCATGCTATCAACACCTTAAGTAGCAGATGAGCCAAAAACCTTGAGAGTCAAAGAATTTGTCATTTACCATTCTTGACTTATTTGTGTTGGTATTAGCAACTAAAGACTCCACTTGAGTAGAGTTTTCCTATCAACACGCCAATTAACAAATGAGCCAAAAAATTTAATAGCCAAAAACTTTTTCCTTGACCATACTAGACTTATTTCTGTTGGCCTTAGTGACTCTGCCTCAATGAGGAGGGAAATCTTATCACACTTTTGGGGAAACCCAAAACCCTATGGGGGGAATATCACCACCTATGATTTGTCAGGCAGTAAAGCCCCCAGTGGTTGTTATACTTATTTTTTTAAGGCATGTGGATTTTTACAATGTATATTATCATAAATTATGTTGACTTGGATTGAGTCATTATATTATTTGTCATCTATATCGATGTTTTCAGAGTGGATAAAATTGAGGAATCAACTTGCAGGGTTATTTTTAACAACGGTCCCATTTTGGAAAATTGAGGGGTGAAAAACTTTAGGATCCATTTTGAGGCTTTAAATGGCCACTTTTTATGGTCTTGGACATACTATGGGCCTAGATTCCACAATCTACATAAGGATACCTTTACAATGGTGTAAGAATTTCCTCAATAAAAGTTTGATTGATAAAGTTATGCCTCTTGGAATTTTCCCTATCGTGACTGACAACCATAATTCAAGAGAATTCCATGTTAAACCTTGTTACTGATGGAAAAGGGGCTAGCTATGTGGGGACTATGAAGAAGACTCTATAAGGGTCACATTGTAACTCATGTTGAGGGTTGAATGGGTCAAATATAACCCCTAGTTGGTTATCATGCTATGTTATAATTGGGCTACTAGAAAGAAAAGGGTTTCCATTCTATTTGCTTGGATTTTGTTCCATAGTGAATTAGAGTGATTGAGTGTGGATAGGGAGAGAGCATCAAAAAGGGTGTTTGTGTTTTTTAATAGCTCATAGGCCATAGGTCTTAAGTAACTTCATAAAGAGTGCCTTATATTTTTCACTGTCATCATTTCCATTATAAACAAAAGAGAGCAGAGCAACCTCACCTTTCAGTTAGGTTTTGTCTTGTAAGGGTTTCTAGAGCATATCTTGGTGTTCATTGTGGTTTTGTGAGTGATTGTATTTACCTATTCTTTATTTTATGCAATCTGTTGCCTGCACAAACACTAAAACAATAATAAAAGATTTGGAATCTAAAAGGAATTAACCATTCATAATATATATTTCAAATTAATTTCACAAATCTTTGTGACAGATTGTCTAGTGGAATATCCACAACAATTTACAAACCATATGTAACTATAAGTTAGATACTATCATAAGTCCTATCACTAGGACTTAAGGAATTGGTTTAAAAATAGCCCAAGGGTACCTTTTGACAAAATGTTGTATTTGAGACATAACATGCCACTATTATGAAGCCTAACCTTTGACACATATTTTTGCAGAGGTTCTCTTCAAACCTCCATAAAATGTAGAGATTTTTTCAAATCTTGGTTCATGTATCTTGGCATGCCACTCTAATTTACATGTGTTGGTGTGCATAATTCATCAATGCATTAGTTCTTTGTAGGCCCATAAAGAAAAGTGTTATATGTGATGTATTATTCAAATGAAATTGCGATGTGAAATGTTTTTCTCATTAGTTCTTTGATTTTGTCAAGACACAATAAACATTGTGTATCATGTTTGTGTATGTGCATCACAACCTTGCATCCAATGATGTAGAAAGTGTGCCATTAACTAATGGTAGACATTGTTTTTTTGAGTTTCTAGTATGATAAGTAATAAGAAATGTATCACTACTCATAGTGAACTATTCAAATGAAATTACAATATATAATGTTGCACTCATTGATTTCCTATAGTCATAATGTGCCTAGCTATAGAGAAGGCATGTTTGATGGCGACATATAACACTTGAATGAATTTATAATATGATGAACAAGAAGTGATTTACTTGTGTCGTATAGGCCCAAAAAGTGCTACATGTGGTTCAAATGAAATCACATCAAATAATATTACACTTGTTGGTGCTTATGTTTCGTCAAGATGCACCATACTCAAATGCATCATTTTTTTACAATCAACAATGCTCTATACCCTGAAAAGTGCATCCTTTGATGTGGTTCACTATTGAAATTAAATAGCATAATGTAGTGATGCATTTGTTTGTGCTCTAGTATCATATGACTATTGGTGCATCTATGACTTCAATGCACAACTCAATGTGCAATACATCAATGTCAAACATATGCTTCAAAACAAGTGATGTATTGGTGCATGAAGGAAAATGGCACATTGACACGTGAAAAAATGTAAATAATAATGCCCATTTTTACTACATTGTGAATTGCCAGCATTATTTTGATCTTATGCATTCATACACCCTCATACATTGAATTCACTCCGCTCCCCTATTAGTAATTGTTGTGCCCTACCATTAATCTTACTTAATGCCCTACCTTATTCTTTGTTTGGAGCGGGATTTTCAAAAACCTCAATTATCATCTTCTTCATATATTTGGTGCCATGGAGCCTCATCAATGAGCACTACACTAGGTAACCTTTTAATCATCCTTTTAAAACATTTTACTTCAGTCAATTACCTTTTGAATGTATGATTTTTTGTATTTTTATTTGTTTTTTTTCTATCAAAACTACTATTGTGTGCGAAGTTTACTATTGGTTCATTGGAATGCTATGATACATCGATTGTAATTAAATGCGTTTTGTGCTAATATAACAACAAATCATTGACACACTAATACAATAACAAAGCACTACAAGTATTTTGTAAATTCATAATTCATTTTTATACAAATTACTTATATCACTATAGTAATTTAATAATTAAATCATTTATATTCTAATGGTAGTCACATGAGAGAGCACAAGAAAACACAACACATCCACTTAATGGATTAAACATGTTATCTCCTTTACAATGGCGGCCTCTTGAAATATGTGAAGGATCTAATATCATTAAAGTGAGAATATTAGAAATATTGTTGTCATTAGTATCAAGGACAAGAGGAGACTACAAATGTCTAAGATAAAGACCGCAAGATGAATATTGTTGGAAATATTGTTTGGTACTTCTTTTTTTTTTTTTTTTTTTTTTTTAATTTTTATTTTTTTTAATTTTAATTTTTTTTTTATTTATTATATTTTTATTTATTTTATTTTTATTTTTTTTTTTTTTTTTATTTTTTTTTTTTTTTATTTTTATTTTTATTTTTATTTTATTTTTTATTTTTTATTTTTTTTATTTTTTTTTTTATTTTATTATTTTATTTTTTTTTATTTTTTTATTTTTTTTATTTTTATTTTATTTATTTTATTTTTTTATTTTATTTTATTTTTTTTTTATTTTATTTTTTTTATTTTTTTTTATTTTTTTTTTTTTTTTATTTTTTTTTTTATGCCCAGTTTGGATAAACTATTTTTGAAGGACTTCTTACTCTAAAGGCACATTTCAAATGGGAAAGTAGGATATATGGTTGAAAGGCTTATTCCGAGACCTTTCAAACAATATATGGCACTCCCTCTAACTCCAAAAGAATGAGGAAATATGAAAGATTCTGTCAAGTTGACCTAGCTAGTTTTACAGGTTGACCCCATAAGTGAACATAGAAACAATATAAATTAAAGACCATTTGAATACCATTCAAGCAATAAGAGTTCTAAGGTGCGTAACGGAATCTGGGGAATATTCTTGGGGTTTTAAAGGTGGAGCAATAATGTGATTTGTAGAGTAAAATAATCATCTAAACATTTTCGATATAATTTTTCTTTTGAGATGTTTCAGAGCATGAAATTTTGAGGAGATGGAGACAAGGTCTTCATGTACTTGTGTTAAAATTATTATGCATTGGTTTGATATAATTTGGAGCTATTCCTTGTAGAATTTAGGGTTTTGAGAATAATCCTGAAATCAATTTCAAATAGGCCAGTTTGAACTTTTTGCTATAATTTAAGTTTTGGGATGTTTCAAACCACAAAAGTTTGAGGAAAAAATGGGAGATATTTGAGTAAATTTGGACAAAATCTTAAACTTTAGTTCACAATGATTTTAGAGATATGCCCTGTGGAAGTTATGGTTTTTGAATAGCCTTAAAATCAGTTTCAAACATGTCAGCCTCACATTTTTTCTATGACTTATTTTCTAGGATGTTTTAGACTATGAAAATTTCAAAGACTTGTGGAGACATATATAAATACCTTCGACAATGATTTAAAACTTTGGTTCAATATACTTACAAAGATATGCCTCATGGAATTTAGGGTTTGTGTATGATCCTGAAACCAATTTGAAATAGGTTAGCTTGGAATTTATTTTGTAATTTTTTTCTAGGACTTTTCAGGATGTGAAATTTTTAGAGATTTTAGGAGACAAACATATGTGCCTCAAATAGAATTTTTTTGAATTATATTTGCAAAATTAGATACATGGTATTTTAAACAATTTTGTTCTTAGGAAGAGGAAAAAAACAACAAGTTTTGCGAGAAACATACCTAATGAATGTAGAAGCAACATGTAGACCCAATGAAAGAAAAAGGGACAAGAAGAACTGTTGAAGGTAGACGTAGCAAGAGAAATTAGTCAAGTACGTTGGTTCCAATGAATATTTACAATGGTGGGGTGGTGTCTCTAGTAGGTTGGTGTCTATGAATATTTGCACCAATGGAGATTGGTCTCTCCAGTAGGCTGGTGCCCACAAATATTTGTCGTAGTGGGGATTGGTCTCTCTAATAGGTTGGTACCTACAAATATTTTTAATAGTAGGTTGGCACCTCCAAAGAATTATAATAAGAAGTTTTGTGGTTTTCTCCCAAAAGGTTTTTCATGTAAATCTTGTGTTCCATGTTTTATAACTATTATAGCTCATATGCAACTAATAGATCTCATATGCGTTTGTTTTCTTATGGTTCATGAATGTTTGAATAAGTAAAAAATATTTTATATTGATTCACCCCCACCTTTCTCAATATAAGTGTGTGCTCAACAAAAAATTCAAATTCATGTGACATTTAATTTATCAACATGACTAAGGTTACTTATATTCTAGATTGGTCTAGACCATTGCTTTATCTTGCTAGAGGATGACATATCATTTATCATTGAATCATTTCAAGAGGGGACAATATGCCTCTAATTGTCGTAATATGTGTAATTTTTTTTGTTATTTCAGCATAAAAGGACTACATGAATAAGCATTTTACTATCTTGATGTGGTTAGAGCAGGTAGACATGAGGTGAAACAAGGAAAACTTAGTGTTTTTTTATTCTAACAAATAGAATACATATTAACATATTACATTGATCATATTGTTGAGTATCATGCTCTTTATAAGTGTAGTGTGATACTTTTTGTAATGTTTTGGTTATGCAATAAACTTGACTCATTTTTTTGTCATTGGCGGGAGGTTGGGTTTCCCTTATGCATTTAATTTGTATTTCATATTTTTTGGGAGGTTTCCCACCACATAGCCTTAGGTTGATCCACTCTCTCATCTTTAACTAACCACAATTTTTTTTTATGACTTAAGAGAGTTTAATACCCAAATTGGGGCAACTAATACATCCATGATAGGGCATGCCTCATTTAATAATTGATATGATTGATAATTTTTAGTGTCCTAATGAGTCTCACTTAGTTATTTACCATATCCATACACAAGCATGGAATGCAATAGGTTCAAAACACCCTATAATTTTGTTGAGTCACCAAATGATGAAGGCAGATAAAATATTAGTTCGTATAGTTCAACTAATTTAAAAACTGCGACATTTATTCTACATTTATGTAGCAACATGATTTGTAAGTCAGCTAATTAGTTGTGTTTCTTACTTTGGATATGTTGGTCCACTGGATGAACCCCAATTGATCCAAACAAGGTATAAATTCTTGTTGGATTTTCACTTCCACCAAAATTTAGAACTCAACACATTTCTACTAGAAAAATGACCATTGAACATGAGAGTCTTTTTGAACTGGAGATGGAGCTTAAACAATTATGTCAATGTTATAATGACATTTGAGAATAGGTTATGTGAGAACCTGGCTAAGCAATGACTAGATATACTACAACAACAACAACAAAAAAAACAAAAAAAATGCACTATGCATCTATTCCCTTATTGTTATCACTAACAAAACCCATAACATGTTGCCATAAATTTACCAATTCATTTCAATAATTTTAGTTTCATTTTAATAATAATTTTAAAAAATGATATTTAAACAACATCCAAATAATATTATAATTTATAATTTACCTATTTAGTTTTGACACTTCTAATTATTGTGCATTAGGATGAGAAGACATTCCACCTCTTTTGTATAATTATTTATTAGTTAATTGGGGTTATATCTTGGGTGGTTGGGAATAATGGTAGTTATCTCCCTCACCGAGGTTCAATTCCTTGTGAGTGGCACGATGATGAAGAATATTGTTGTAATGACTACGTGCCTATGAATATTGTTGTATTGACCCTCATTCTCTCCCTCGGGCTAAGAGAGAGGATGATTTCCATTTTGAAAAAAAAGTATTGATTAAGAATTTGCACATTTCAGGTGTGTTTAACATATTGAAACAATAATACACATAATATTTTGGAATTATATTATTTGTTCCCTTCAAATCCGACTATTCGAAGGGATCCAAATTAATTGATACGGTTGATTATTTAAATTTTGAGAGATTTATACAAAACAACATTATAAAACAAGAGTTTAGTAGCTAAATAATTATAAAGAGATTTTAAAAGCTAGATATAAGGACACTCTACCCTATCGTAGTGTTCAATAAAGAGAAGGAAAAAAATGCACAATCAACCTAAAATGGCAAAGTTGATATGATTAAATATGAACCACATAAAATTATAATTGATTGGTTTAGACATGAACTAGAAGAGGTGATTAAGCATCTTGTTATGGTAAACAAAACTAAATGGGTTGTTTATGAGATGGGTGATGCATTAACACTAATTAGATTGGCACTATCTACACCATGTTCATTGTAAAAGGATATAAACATTCATTCAAGTTCAAACTTGAAATGCAATTCTAGGTATTATCGAGGGACTTTCTCTTGCATGTACCAAGTAGTTATAGCATTATACTTCATTATTACATGGTCTAGTTTTAACAGAGAATCCTAATTTGTCCAAGAAATTTGGAAATGTTATCAATTTCCCTTGAATTTGTCAATGATCACAACTTTTTTTCCTTAAAATTTGTGCATAGAGCACTAGAAAGGGGACAATATCGACGCACATCCCCTTAATAAGGTCAAATTTGATTATTGTACCTTTTTAATGATTTAAGCATTGATTCAAGTTCAAACTCGAAATACGATTATAGGTATTATTGAGGAAATTTCTCTTGCTTTTACCAAGTAGTTCTAGCTTCATAGTGCATTATTACATGGTCTAGTTTGTGTAAAGAATCCTAATTTCTCCTAGAAATTTGGAAATATCATCCCATTTTCTTGAAATTGTTGATGGTTGCATTTTTTTAACTCAAATATTGTGCATGAAGTACTAGAAAGAGGATTATACTAGTTCACATCACCTTAACAAGGTTAAATTTGATTATCAAGGCTTTTTAAGTTGGTTAGTAAATATTGTTAATTATTGGTTTGCTTATGTAACAACCCAAGGTTAAAAGTGCATGTAATAAAGTTAATAAAGGAAAAATAAGACCAAGGTCATGGGACACGTATTCCAAGCTGAATGTTGGGAAAAACATCCTAGTGGGGTGTCACTTTGGTTTATAATGGCTAAGGAAATTGGCAAAGGATTTGAAAAGGCAAAGAGGCATTAATTGGCATATTATTTATGAAAATAATGGAAAAAAGGAGAAAAGGAAGGTGGAAGGTTACAGGTTGCATGTGAGGAGGAAATTGAAGGAAATAAAGGAAATTAAAGAAAATAGAGGCCGCAATGATAAAAAGGCTTATGAGGATCAGTTCATGGTTTTTGTCAGTGTTAGCTTTTGGTCAATTCAATATTTGGCACTCTCATTATATTCTCTCTCATACTCTTGCACACTTAGAGTTTCTTGGACAACTCCTGGAGGAGTGCGATATACTTGGGATT
This sequence comes from Pinus taeda, assembly GCA_000404065.3. NCBI lineage: Eukaryota > Viridiplantae > Streptophyta > Pinopsida > Pinales > Pinaceae > Pinus > Pinus taeda. The sequence continues at coordinate 12,518 of APFE030778582.1, read as the reverse complement.
TGGAGCAAGAAGGCAAAGGAAAAGCATGAAAGCACAAGGGGACAATGGAATCAAAATCTACAACTGGATTGCTTTGCCGATACTGAATTGCATGTATGATTTTCTTGCTAGTTTTGGCATGCATGCCACATGCATGTGGTTTCTTAGTTATGATTTATCATTGGCATGGAGGATTGCCTATATAGATAGTGGTTTTTCCTAGCCTTTCCATTTCTTAGATAACCATGGTGTTGTGGGTTTATCTTTGTTTTCTGGTTAGTTACTAGTGTAACACCCTCCTCCCACATCTACCCAAGCAACCGACCAACGAGGGTAAACATGCGACGAGAGGCTACTATGATATGATTCAACCTCCCAAGTGACCTTAAGGAAATGGAATCGACAGATCCACAACACACATACCTCCCTTAGGTGCTTCAGGACCCCCAGGAACTAATCCACCACTCCAAGTGCCTAACCCCTGAGTTAACCTAGCATTTAAATGAATTAAGCCCAAATTCGCTCCCATGAAAAAGCATGCATGTGACTGTAACCCTATAGTCGCTCTCACAAGCTTGCCTGCCAGCGACCAGAGACCCAATTTGTCTGTGCTATGCCAAGGACTCCGAGATTTGTGCCACTTTTTCAGGCCCAAAGCTCAGGTCCCTACCAATAATATAACCATCTCTTCAAATTAGTAAAATAACATGGAAATGACAATACTAATTAAAATACTTGTTCAAGACCTTGACTAGACCCCTACTAGCCATGACAGGAATTTTGTTAGACACTTAGTAAATATGCAACCTACATGTGTAAGTAACATATTTGAGCATAGGGGTCTCATACTTATATGAGATTCGCTATGAAGCATTGTCTCCTTATCAAATTAGTTTCCATTTCATCCATTAGGTCATAGATACATTGATCATTCAATAACAAGTAAGAACATAACGAGAGCCATACATAATTGTTATCATACATAACCAACATAACAAGGACATAAATACCAATGAAATCATATCCACACAAACCACATATAATCCATCATAATTCTCATAGAGATACAAGGAGAAATAACCTTTCATTAATGATGCCATATCCAAACCCAAGATGGGACTTCCACATTCCACCCGACCGTAGAATGGCAGAGCCAAATCTCTCTTCAACCATTCACCCCTGTGCCATATTCCAAGCATGAACGTGGGATCTCATAAAACACATCAATAAAAAACCATCAAGGGCTTCCAGAGGCCATCCACCTCAACCCATCAAACAATGATTCCACCTCACAGTTGGACATCACAAAACCATCATCAGATCGATCTCTATCCCAGCCATCCAGGGCTCCAGAGTGTTTGTTCCAACTCGGCTTCCGGGACTAGTAACTCAACCCATGGTTGTTGCCCGACTCTAGAGCATTTGTCTAACCAAGGCTCCAGGACTAGTAACTCAACCCACAACTGTTGCCGAGCTCCACAGTATTTGTCCAACCAAGGCTCTAGGACTAGTAACTCAACCCATCAAGGGCTCCAAAGAATTTTTCCAACCAAGGCTACGAGACTTAGTAACCCAACCCAGGTTGTTCCAAGGCTCCAAACTGTTTGTCCAACCAAGGCTACGAGACTAGTAACTCAACCCAAGTCGTTACAGGGCTTCCAGATTGTTTGTCCAACCAAGGCTCCAGGAACTAATAAATCAACCCAAGTTAAGGAACATGGGAACCAACCAAAACAAAATAATGAAAATAAACCCACAATCTCCATAGTTATCCAAGAAATGACAAGGCTATGTAAATCCACTATCAATCCAGACAATCCTCTATGCTAGTGATAGATCATAACCAATAAACCACATGCATGTGCCATGAATGCCAAAACTAGTGAAGGAAACATACATGCAACTTGGTATCTACAAACAAATATGATGTAGGCGATGATCCTTATGCCTTCTTGCACTTTCTTACTCTTCCTTTGCTTTCTTGCTGCAAGAATCCAAGTAAGCCACACCCACCAAGCTTGATCCAAGAAAACTCTAAGTATCTAAGATTATGAGAGAGAGAGAGAATAGAAGAGAGCTCCACCAAAACCTGTCAAAATATTATCAGCTGATCCTCATAAGCCTTTTTATGAACGAGGCCTCTATTTTCTTCATTTTCCATTACTTTCCTTCATTTTCCTCCTCACATGCAACCTGTGACCTTTCACCTCCTTTTTCTCCTAATTTCCATTATTTTCATAAATAAATGCCAATTAATGCCTCATGCCTTTCGAAACCTTATCCATTGCCTTTGCCAATTCCCTTATCCATAATAAACTAAATCAACACACACTAGGATATTTCTCCCACCATTCAACTTGGAATACGTGTGCCATCACTGTGACCTTATATTTTATATTTACATGGGATTTTAACCAAGGCTATTGTAGAACCATCCCCCTTGAGGGAACACCGTCCTCGGTGTTCAATGACACCTATAACCAATAAGACTAATGAAAACAAATCATATTGTCCATGGAGGTTTTTAACACATTTCATTACAATATTTACAATGACCATTTGTTAAAACATGAAAAACGTACTGTTTACTGGAGCTTTATAACACAACTCATTATGGTATTTACAATAACCACATATATACATATACATTTGCTTCAAAAACAAATAACCATATTGTCTATGGAGCTTTATAAATCTAGCGCGATACAATATTTACAATAATATACACATGTACACAATTGCTCAACGAACAAATTAAAAAACATGATGCTTGTGTTAAGAAATTTACTGCATAACATAAATAATTACTGAGAGGAATAAATATAAAAACAAGCGGCAACAACCATAAACACATAAACAAAAATGTTTATCTGAGAAAACCCCAAATCTGGGGAAACACCCAACCTAATAAGATCTTATTAGCATTGGCCAAAACCCTAGCCAATCTGACCAAGTGAGCCTTCACCGCTCACCTCCAGGTCTTGCATTACAATGAAGTCCTTCCAGCCTTTTATAAGCTCCATTACATATAATACTACGGGCAGAATACCATGGGTGCACAATCCCATGTGCCCAAAACCATCACTGTTTAACCAGGTCAACTTTGACTCTATTCCGAGTCAAGTTTACCTAACAATTCCCCCCTTAAACTTGACTTAGGGTTCCTTGACTAACTCCAGCCAAACCTGCTAAGTGAGACAATCCCGCTCACTCTAGCTCTTACCCCCATCAGAGTTTTTACCCGGGGTATTGTTAACCTGACATCCCCCCTATCACCTAGGTCTAACCTAGACTTTATCGGTGATCACCAAGGGGTACACATGCCTTACTAGGTCTTGCAGTAGTATGCCCATTTACATGCAATAATTTTGACTCCACTATTTTTTTTTTTGTTTATTGCTGCTGCGATTCTAATCCATCATCTCTTAATTTGATTTGCTTAAAAACTTCTATCAAACCGCTCCAACTACGAGCCCGAGAACCTCATATATTCCAGTACCAGTGGCCTCACGTAGTAGAAAATGAACAATTTTCAAATTCGCATGAACAATTTTCTTCTGTTGACCTACATGCAGCCCAGACCTACTCCACGGTAAATATGGCAAATGCACTGCGATCCCTGGCAGTTACGATACTATCTTCCACACATTCTCCTAGAGGTTCTTTTGCTACGATTGTTCCACCATTATTTTCCAGACCCAGATTTGTAAAAAAGTTGCATTGATCTCATCAGGCACTATATCTAGCTATGATACCAGTTGTTAAGAAATTTACTGCATAACATAAATAATTACTGAGAGGAATAAATATAAAAATAACCAGCAACAACCATAAACACATAAACACAAATGTTTATCTGGGAAAACCCCAAATCCAGGGAAAAACCCAACCTAATAAGATCTTATTAGCATTGGCCAAAACCTTGGCCAATCCAACCAAGTGAGCCTTCACTGCTTACCTCCAGGTCTTGCATTACAATATAATAAGCTCCATTACATATAATACCACGGACAAAATACTATGGGTGCACAATACCATGTGCCCTAAAACCATCATTGTTTAACCTGGTCAACTTTGACTCTATCCTGAGTCAAGTTTACCTAACAGCTTGCATCTGCAACAAGGGAATCCAGAGGTTCACACCTCCACCCTCAAGTAATACCAACATTCACCTCTTTCCCAGGAAGTCCAGAATCCACTGCCATAGTCAAACTTCATCCAATGTCCAGTGCTGTAATCCTGCACCACTTGTCCTCTTAGTGAAAAATTACCAACTCATTGTTCCGGGGCGCACTCCCATTTTGCATCTCATTCCATACTGAAATGCTAATGACAAAAATAATCCATCCCCGATCTTCCCTTCTCTGCTACACAATCCCTCGGGCAATCTGGTCAACCCCTTTCATGCAGTCATTCACCTTCCAAGTTCCCTGTTTGGTCAATTTAGTATCTCCTAAATTGCTATTTAAAATGTCAATCCAGGAGTCGTAAATTGATGAAGTGAAGTGCACTATATGTGCAAGATAACCTTTTCCTTAGTCTTTTGTCGTTTTTGAGTTTTTAGTTTGTTTTTGGGTTTATCTTCTGTGGATTCCCTAGTGTGAGATGGCGAAATTGAAAATGAAGTGTGGATGGTGATTTCTATAAAGATTTTCCAAACTTAAAAGTTCTCAAAAAGAAACTTTCCAAGCCGACTGTAATGAAATCAATTCTAAAAAAGAAGTAAATGCACCAAAACAATGAACTAGCGATAATGGCCGAGTATCCTTACTGCTGTATGAAAAAGAAAATAAAATATGAACTTAAAGCAACTCAAAGACTGAAAGCAAAGTAAACTAAATCACACTACTTCAACCCATACTCTCACCATTCACCTTTCGACTCAGTCCGGCCATAGGAAGTAATCATAAACAAGCCGAGTATTATGATATCTAAATTGCAGGAAATTAAATTGCATAAAAGGAAACTAAGGTTTAACTACTCATTCATATTTAAACTCTTGAAAATGACATAAGTAATTCAGTCTCTAACTTGTAGGAAAGCAAACTAGATCACACTACTTCAAGTAATATTCTGATTCCTTACTAATTGAGTCGCTTGGCTATAGAAAGGAAATCATAAACAGGTAAGTAATATGATGTCTAAATGGCAGAAACGTAATTAAGAAAAACAAAACTTGAAAGAAATGACAATGCTGGAATTAAACTTAATCAATGAAAATCAGCAGAAAGGACAAGCTGATCTCATGTCAGTAGCTATCAAAAATATGTAAATTTGCCTGGGCTACCTACAACAACCTGTAAAAGAAACACTGATAAGCTTAACAGTTATGAAGAAAACATGAAATATGGACAGTGATGAACATTATAACAGCATAAAATATATACAAGTAATGACTACAAAGAACAATAAACAAAAGCAAGTAAGAAACTATACAAAGCTTTGGTGTACAGGGGCCCTCTGTCACCTCAGCCAACCAACTACTTAATCACAAATTGGATTCAGGAACGCTGTCTTCTCATATATTGAATTGCAGAAATAAAGCAAAGGAAAGTACAACACAGTGGGCTGAAACAACAGTCAAAATTACAACTTAAAGACTAACTATCCAACGTATATCAACGCGTTATTTATAAGTGAAAATGCTAGTAACTAATTCCTAGATTTGCGCCCGATCGGGCTGGATGACACAGCAAGGATTAACGTGACGTCCTGGCGGCACACGTTTGAAGGAGTAATGAAGACTGAATGTGGGAGGAATAAGGCAGGCAGGTGGAGCGTTTGGCAGGGAGAACAGGCTTTCAGTAGTGTAGGTGATCCGAGCAGTGGATGGGACAACAAAACAACGAGCAGGCAGCTCCATTATGTGATGGGCTGTGAGAGCAGATACAGCCATAATCCCGGTAATGATTCAACCAGGTTGCGTGATGTTAAAACCGGGAGGAAGAGAAGGATAACCGTCTGCGAGGATAACCATAATTCAGTCTGCTGCAAACAGGTGTGCTGGGGGGCAGGGTTGCGAGGTGAGGAAGACTTAACAGAGGTAGACTGCTACCAGGGGTGCTGCTGGTTTGGATTAATTACCGTGAGGAAGGCGCGAGGAGGAGGCTGCAGCGGAAGCAGGACAATGGCTGGAGAAGGCAGTGGAAGTGGGAGGAGGTGGCTGCGAAGCGGGGGGAAGGAGATCCATTTGAAAAGCCCGACGGATATGAAGGGCAAGCGGAAGGTTGATGCAGAGGGGAATCCGCGCGTACAGTTTGTGGAGATTTCGGAAGGGGAGAATGAGGAACAACAGGACATCCAGGAGGAGGAGGTCTGGCGGAATCGTTGGAAATGCCTGCCGGGGGAGGATGGTGAGGATATTGAGAATGCGAGGGACCAGGCCGGTGGCAGGAACAGAGGCAGCCTGCGAGGCAGAGGGCAAAGGGGTCGAGGCTAGAGGGGCCGAGGTGGTCGTCAGCGGAGGGATGTGGTGGAGGGGAGAAGCTGGAGGGGACGTCGGTGCAGCCCTTCCCAGGAGCAGGAGGATGAACCAGCGGAAGGCGATGACCCCAGGCGGACCAGACAGACCATAAGCGAAAGGATTCGAATGGCAGAGAAGGATTACAGAGAAAATTAGAATCCAAAAGTCAGGAAAATAATGGATCATTGGGAAGAGGAAGCTATTCAGGCGCAGTCAGAAGAGGAAATGGAAGATTGGGCTGCCATTATGCCAGACCCTGGCCATACCAGGGGCAGGATGACCCTGTATAAACAATCCCTCCATCTTTATTGGGTCATGAAGCGTCTTATGGCAAAAGCCTTAGAGCAGGTTGCCAGGGAGATGGCAGAAATGGTCCAAAGCCTCCCCAATGTCAAAAAGGAACTGAAGGACATAGTTATTACCATGCTCTTGCAGGAGAAAAGATTAGAGGATCTGCAAAAACAGCTGGTGGCCAGTGGAGTTTTGGTAAAGCAGGAGAAAGGCCAGCAGGCTGCACCAGACAAGTAGTGCTCGACGGAATGGTCCTGGTTTTTCTGAAAACTATTGTTTTGCTTTCGTTTTGCATGCGATATATATCTTTTTTTATATGCAGAAAGAACTTAGTAGGTGATAGTATGACTATAGCTATAGAAACTGATTTGGAAAACTGGTCTGACACAATGGTTAACACTCAATTTTGGTTAAATTTGCCTTGTCTGGATGGTCAAGAGTCTCGGTTTCCCTTCGGGGCGGGATGAGACCATGATGTAACTGATGTATATATTTTTTGTTAATAGAAATGGACATACTCAATTTACAAAAAAAAAACTAATTCCTAGATTTGGTGCTGCCAAGAGACACATAAATCTCCACGACCTGAGATTTAGCGTGATGGTCACTACAGCAGTTGAATCCATGGAGTGGTGGCTGCTTGATTCGGTTCACAGGCTGGTCGACAGTTGTTCCAGTACCTCCAGAAATGAAGGATCGTGCCACGCAATCCTTCACATGTGCCAAAACAGAGCCGTGCCACTGCAAAATTCCTCATTTGGCCCTTCCTTTGACCGTCGTTGACCATGACCGTTTATGAGTGATTTGGTTGATCTGAGAGGACACACTCCATGTACACGTCACCTGCATCATGCCGATGTGGCCGGTTTCTCCATTGGACACCTGTAGCATAGCTTTTGACAAAATGGCTGCGGAAACTCGAGTTGGCTGCGGAAAGTGACAAGTTTCCGCAGCTGTTTTAACAAAAAAATCTAACCAAACGACAGTCAGAAACATAGTTAGGAAACAATTTCATAAGCTCTTTTTAGCCTAATATGCAATGATTTGACAGCTGGGTGGATGAAGTAAATGGAAAAAGAAGACTAAAAGGGTATATAGGGAAGTGCAGGTTTGGGACTCAACATACCCCCACTGTGAAGGTGTTGCATGTCCTCATGCAACCAAAATTTAGACATTCCCCTCTAGTCCATGTGTTCTGATGCTTCTGCTAGGAAATCTAGCCCTCTATTCTTCTTCTTTGGTGCTACCACCATCCTTGGTTTCCTTATTAGACATCTGAATTTGAGATTGATTAATGCTCTGCTCAACTTTTTGCACTTTTTCTTCAGTTTCTTGTTTTTCTTTTGCCATAGTCCCAAATGAAGCATGGTGTTATCATGAATAATTTTATCTACTTTGCTCTGTTCCTTGAGTGTTTCATTTTCCTGCTTGATATGCCTATTTAGGACCTCTAATTCAAATACCTCCTGTTTTAAGGACTGAACTTGTGCATCTAGTGGCAGAGTGGTACTCGGACCTGCAGCTGATTTTTCCAATGATTCAAAGTAGTCATATACCTTTTGTTGATTGGGATCTATTTCAGGTGTCTTTCTTGGACTGAGCTCAAAATCTGGTGGAGGAGGAGGACTGCTCTCTAGCTCTAGCCGAGAAGGGCTTTCATCATGTGGAGGACTAGTTTCAATACTTGGTTGAGGACTAGGTGAACTACGGCCAACTGGAGTTTTCTCAGGTGTCTCTCCACCCAAGTCGATGAAGTGGGGCCGTTTTATTTGTGTTTTATTCCACTTTCCTCTTAACCTGTGGCTTCTCCTCAAGAATGGTGGACTAGTACTCTTTTCTTGTATACTCTGTTTCCCTTTTTTCTTTTTCTTTGCTATAGCAGCCTGAAGATGTACTAATCTTTCTGACAGTGGTTGATAATCCTCCTCTATGGATGGCTCAGGTGATTGGTAGACTTCTTGGATGGTCCTTTTACCTTTATCTTTCCTCTGTTTTTGTCTTTAGTTATGTTTTCCTCTTCTTGTTGACCAACTTCTTGAGTTTCTGTAGTAGGGGAGTCTTGGACTAGAGTGCTTTTTTCTCTCCTCCTACTTTTTCTTGGTGTCTTTGGTGTACTACTTTCAGAGGCCTCAGATGGCTCTTGGAAGTAGTTTCTTATCAAGAATTTTTCCCAGGTATCTTTGTTTTTCTTTAGTTGGTCCTCAATGAGAATTTTTATAAGTCCATGATGATATAGATGAGGTTCTATATTGCCTATGTGTTTTTGGACTGTAATACTCATTCTTTTTAAACTCAACAGCAAGAAATAAGGCAAATTAAGAGTCTGATTCTCTAAGAAATTCATCAGCAGTCTAGCATGGTACATGTACATCGAACCAAAGCGGCCTTCACAAGTGACAAATTTTTAGATAACTAATAGCAAACTGGCCCATTCTTCCTTCAATGCATGAACAAGTATTCCTTTGGTAAACACAGTGGTGTCCATACCTGGGTTTCTTAGCATAATTCTCCATGCCTGTTCATCCACACTTTTGTTTTTGAACCATCGCTCACCTTCTTGAGGTAAGCCTGTGGCAGTTGCTACTATTGTTTCGGTCACCGTGAGCTTCAAATCTCCAATCTCTACCATTTGACCATCGAAAGACCACGCAAAAGCCTTGGTTAACTCTTTGTTATAGCCTTTAACTTCTGGATGAAGCGTAACCATTTGTCTTTCCTCAACAAATCTTTTGCTTAAGGGTAACCTTCTAGATATTTCGGTCCTTCTGGCTCTTCCCTTAGTAATTTTCCCATTCCTTTCTCTATTTTGAATTTCAACTGAGGATGCAATTGCGTATAAGGGTTTAGCAGAGGGAAGGTATCTTGGTTGTGGGGTTTATGGTAAAATGCAGTGACTGCAATTGGTAGCAGGTAACTAGAATGCCTCAAATTACAGGCGGAACAGAGGGTAAGCAGTCACAAATAAGTTCACCATTTGAAATGCGTGTATATGAAAGGAAGACCTTTAATGAAATGGTAAGTGAACGGAGTGGAGGCGAGATTTGAATTAATGGCTGCGTATGGGAGATTACACGTTTTGATAGATGGCTACGAAAAATGCGGTGGAGAGGAGACGTACAGGGATTGGTCACATCTCATGAGTGCAGGTGGCAAATGAAAGTGCAGTCAACTTGAGTTTAAACCTGAAAAATCCATCATGATACCATTAAGAAATAAATGCATGGTGTGCGGGGTAATATCGTGGAATAGGAGTGGACAATGGAGCTATCATATTGAATCATTGCACATAGTAGAATTTTTTATGGTTTGATAACTATGCATAATCATGACTTTAATTGTTATTTGATAAAAAAATTTTGCTCATACCTTTGGAAACTTTGTCATTCCTTGCTCATATCTTTTAACCAACTGTTCTTTCTTGATGTCTTGGAGATGCTCCATGTCTTCATGGCAATTGCTCAATTACACCTGCATTTTCATGGTTTTTGCACTAACATTTTGACTGTGAATTTTGCAAAACAGAGTGGTGGTAGCTGCGAAAATTGTTTTTGGCTGCGGAAACTGTTTATGGCTGCGGAAATGTTTTCCAGCTGCGGAAACTAGGATAGCACCCACTTAGCTGAACAAAGGTAGTTAGAAAAGAACTAACTGAGTGAAAATAGTCCTGAAAGGAACTTTTATTGATGAAATGAAAATGAAATGAGTGGAATGGAGTGAATGAGATGGAGATGGAGTGAAATGGAAAATGAGATGGAGTGAAGTGAATGAGATGGAGATGGAGTGAAATGGCAAATGAGGTGGAGTGAAGATGGAAAAAGGAGAGGAGAGAGATTTTTTTTGGAAAATATAGTGTCAGGTGTCCTAATTTTCACTCTATATTTTCTGTATAAGGCTACCAATCTATGATTGGTTTTCAGGCTTATACAATTTTTTCTTTTTATTTTATTTTATTTTTATTTTTTTAACTGAAAGAAACAAAGGCTAGGCTGGTGGGGAAGAAGGATTCTTCTCCACCAGCCTTATTGCAGAATTCTCTTGGAACATCTTGACAAATTCCTGTTTTGAGAGTGGCTTATGATAAATTTTTAATCGGTGGCCATTCACAATAAGAGGAATCTGAAATTCATCAATGGTCTTGATTCTTACTATTCCATTGTTAAAGACTTTGTCAATTTCATATGGCCCAAGCCAATGGGTCTGAAATTTACCTTTGCAGTCTTTGAACTTGGAATCAAACAATAGCGCCCAATCTCCCTCTTGAAACTTTTTCTCTTTGATGTATTTGTCATGCCACTTAGCTCTTTGATGTTGAACTAGATCAGTCCTTAAAATTACTTCTTGTCCGATCTCATCTAGCTCATTCAGCTGCTCCATTTTGTGCTTTTGGGCTTCTGATAGATTCATCCCCAACTGGACTGCCATCTTGAAAGTCTTGACTTGAAACTCAATGGGGAGTAGGACTTCTTTCCCATAAACAAGTTCATAGGGAGAATGTCCTGTTGTATTCCTCCATGTAGTTTTGTAGGCCCATAAGGCTTCAAGAAGCCTTTCTGCCCAATATCTTCTGTGTAGATGAACAGTTTTGGTGATGATGCTCTCAAGCAATTTGTTTGTAGACTCCACTTGGCCATTTGCTTGCGGATGGTAAGGAGTAGATTTTTTGTGCTTGATTTGTATTCTTCCATCAGCTTCTCCATCAAGTTAGATGTAAATTGACTTCCCTAATCTGTCACAATTTCTCTTGGAACACCAAAGCGAGTAAAAATATCCTCATATAGGAAACTAACAACTGAATTTTCAGTAGCAGCAGATAATGCTTTGGCTTCTACCCATTTAGTGACATAATCAATGCATACTAATATATACTTCTTTTGCTTAGATGGTGGATTAATAGTTCCAATGAAATCTAAAGCCCATTTTTCAAAGGGTTCGATG
>APFE030778581.1:9386-63578 GCA_000404065.3 Pinus taeda | reverse complement strand
CTAGGACAGGTCATTGGAAAGATAAAATCAAAGAGAACATTTCTGTGGAGATTTCACTAACAGATTTAGTCACTTATTAGGTCTAAAAATAGACAGAAGATCAAACTCATAATTTTTAAACAAAATCAATTTTCTGAGTTTTATTTTCTGCATTTTGATTTGTCGAAGCCTCTTCTGAATGTAGATCCATTCATAAATGATATCGTTGGCTAATTAAACCATCACAAACATCAATAGAAAGCTTATATTTTATTTTCAATTATTTAATTAATTGCATTTGATTGGATTTCTTTTAATGCTAGGAATGACATCTTGATTTTGTTGTTTCATCTTAATTTATTTTGAATTTTTTTTTACAAGAAAATAGTAGAAGAGATATGGAGAAAAATATCCCAATCAATGAGAATGCTCCAACAATTAAAGATTGGAATTTTGAGCAATTAAAATTGGATTGTGCATATTTTTCTTCAATAAACTTTCGTCTCAAAAATACTTTTGAAAATATTATAAATGACAGATTGCAGAATGTAATAGTGGGTTGCTCTCCTCTGCAATTTTGGACTTCTAAAAAGACTTCTACAATAGGAATTTAGAGTTGTAGAAGGGAGGAGAGAAAATATGAGATCTGAGGATTATTGAGGATTTTTATTATTTTTTTTAATTCTTGAATTATGTATAATGGACAGAGTTTGCACTATTGAAGTTCTAGGTTTGAAGGCAGAAGTTCAAGCAATGTAAAGTACTATTGGAGACCAGGGTCACAGAAATGGATTCAATAAATTGGTATTTCTAATACTACTATTTCAAATACTAGTTTCATTTTATGATAACAAGAATGTGTCATTTTATTCATGTTTTTACACTTGTGTTGATATGGGTAATTTCTCTCAATATTGTTATTCTGTATCTCTACTCTTATCGATTAAACTCTGATTTTTGAGTAACTATTTACTCATAAATCTATCTTATAACACTGATTTATTAAATATGATGTGTTGCGAACTATTTCCGCATATTATTGTTTAATTATTAGATTTACTGATTTGAGGATCAATATCATTTTTGTGAATTACTTTCTGAGTGTTGTTGGTTTATTATTTCAGTTAAGAGGTCCCAATAGGATGTGTTTTGGTATTCACAAATGGCAGTTAATTGAACTACTTCGTTAGCTTGACATTAACTAAAAGCCAGACATATCTAAATCCTTATCATTTAATTATCTTACTCTTAGTTGGGTTAGATCTATATCTGCCTAATTGAGATAGGGTTAGAATTAGTTTTTTTTGCTTGCATTATATAATAAGTTTGCATTTAGATTAAGTTTACATTTTTTTAAGTCTCTTCTCAAAGAGGAAAAATTTTGGTTGTGGCTTGGCTGAACCCAAATTAGCTTAAGAGTCATTCTCTTGCCCGATCAGCAAGAAGAAGTGATCTGATATAGCTGTCTATTGGTAGTTAAAGATACATATTAAACCAATAGCAATAGGGAAAAGGTAATTAGACCTAGTTAAACTAGTTGGAGACACCACTCCAAATGGAAAATGAGCTACTTTAAGGTCCGGACCGGGTGGTTATTCCCCAATGTTAAGGCAGACATTTTTGGCCCTCACAGTTCGAAAGGCAATTAGAGAGAGTTCAGACTTTCGTAATCTATAATTATTCTTTTTGAAAAAATATAACAGTGTTGTCTTAGTGACACTGTACGCAGTTACTGGCATTAATGAAAGAAGGTCGCGTTTGATACATATTTATATTATGAGTTCTTATTAAGCGGAGGATTATGGGCCTGGTCACGAGAACTTCTACTGCTTCCTTATGTTATAATCTTTCTATTTAGTCTTTGCTATTTGATTAATGTTTATTTTGGATTGTAGATTACTGTGGTGTGGTTTCTGAGAGGAATTCATATTTTCCACAGTGTTCATCTTTACATTGGTCGACGTTTCGAGTCTAAACCAAGACTCATCATCAGGACTGCTTTACGGAGAAAAGAAAAGAAAAAGGTTTGTGATAAATATGCAATAGGTTTGTTGTAAAGAATGTTTGGCCGACCAAATGACTGTTTAATATTATTATTTACCATTATTTTAGTTAATTTATGTATTAATATCATATTATGTTTACTAAATATATTACTATTACTTTGTTCTTATTATTATTTTTACTAATTATCTTATAATTTTTACTTGTTATATTATGATAATTCTTTATTTATGATTTCTCATGTTAATGATTAAGTGCAATTAACTTATTATTTAGGTTTATGTTATTATTTATATAATAAGTTTGTTATTATTAATCTAAAATTAAATTGTGAGATTGTTTATATATTATTTGTTTGAATTAATTAATAAGTTTTATTACCATATGTAATCTATTTATAATACTTCATTATTGTGTAAATAATTTGTAATTAGTTAATAAAAGGTTTATAATATCATTGATATATTAAGCTTATTATATTGTTAATTTATTAATTAAATAGAAATGTGGGATGAGTTATGAGATATTTTATTATTATTAATAGATTAAATTAATCAATAAGTTTTATTCTAATAATTGCCATTATATTATGTTATTCATTTATTAATTTCTAATGTCTTACGTAATTAATTTTTAGAAGTTCATATTATTATTTATATGCGAGGTATATTATGTTGCTACTTTATTAAAATTAAATTGAGAACTTAGTTATATGTTATTTAATTAGTTGATTAAATTAGTTACTAAGCCTATTATTAATTTATTAATTCTATTGATTTATAAATTATTTATATACTATGTTTATTACCATAATTTATTATGTTTATTCATTGATTTATATTATTAATTTAATTTATTATGTTGCTAATTTATTAACATTGAAGAGAGAAATTCTTTATGTGTTATTTTATTGATTGATTAAATTAGTTACTAAGCTCTATGTTTAACTTAGTACCAAGAATTTTTGGAGAACTTATGTTATATGTTTATGCCCTTAATGCTGATAAGGTTTTTTATATTATCTATGTATGATTAAAATAAAATGGGAATAGTATTATGCTGCTAATTCAATTAATATATTTTTAATTAAATTTAATATTATTTGGAGTTCTTAAGAGATTAAGGATAATTGATTAGGCATGATTTATCTTTGACTAAAGAAGAGCTAAAAGGTCAAAACTCTTGAGGTTCTATAGGAAGCCCTGACTAAGAGAGGAACAACCAAGATAAGGAAGAGAGAGGGAGAAGGAGAAGGAAGGGAGAGATGCATTATTCTTGGGGGGTGAGCAAAGAGTTCGAATTTTTGCTAATTTCCAAGACTCCATCCCTATTAAGGTTGCGTGGGTGTTTTATGATTTCAATAGCTTCTCTAACTTTTCGCTTGAAATGGTGATCTTGATTGGCAATGACTTTAGTGTCTTCAAGGCATATATGGTGATTAGTTTTACCTACATGCTCAGCTAAGGCTGAAGAGCGGGTTCTTTCGTTACGTATATCTGCACTATGCTCTTTGAGTCTAATCCTCACAGACCTACCTGTTTCCCCTATATATTGCTCCCCGCATGAGCAATTGATGATATACACCCCTTTTTGCTGAAGCTGCTCTTGGCTGTCCTTTACTGATTTCATTCTTTGTTTGATGGTTGACCAGGGTTTGAATGCAGTCTTTATATCTTTCTTTTTGAGGATTTTAGCTATCTTGTGAGTGACCCCTTGAATGTATGGAAGGTAGGCATTGGAAGTCAAGGGGTCTTTCATCTTGTTTTTATTATTTTCAGATTTGGCCTTTTGAATGGCCTTGAATATGCTTTTATTGTTGTATCCTAAGTTGGCAAATGTTCTTTTTAGGTAAGTAATCTCTTCTTCAGTATGGTTTTCATCTGATATTCTACAAGCTCTAGTGAAGAGGGTTTGCAGCACCCCCATCTTTTGAGTTGGGTGGTGGTGTGAATCAGCATGCAAGTAGTTGTCGGTATGAGCTTTCTTTCTAAATACTTTATGACCTATGGAACCATCATTTCTTCTTATGAGGAGAATGTCCAAGAATGGTATGCAATTATTCTCTTCTATCTCCATTGTAAACTTGATGTCTTCAGATATGCTATTAAGATGGTTCAAAAACTTATTAAGTTCATTATCACCATGAGGCCAGTTGACACTGGTGTCATCTACAAACCTAACCCAAGATTTAGGTTTTAATGGGTATGTATCTAGAGCCTTCCTCTCGAATTTTTCCATGAAGCGATTTGCTACGATTGGTGAAAGAGGTGATCCCATCGCAACCCCCGAATTTTGTTCAAATGTTTCACCTTGGAAGGAGAAGAAGGTGGAGCGAAGACAAATTTCAGCTAATTTTGCAGTTTGGGGGTCTGCCACTTCTTTAACCACTTGAATCGCTTCATCTAGGTGGATTTTGGTGAAGAGCTAGACTACGTCAAAACTAACGATTTTATCTCCGGGATCTAATTTAGTGTTTTTAATGAATTTGACAAATTGATTGGAATCTTTAATGTAAGAGCTAGTCTTGCCAACTAGCGGGGATAAAATGCTAGCGACATATTTTGCTAACTCATAAGTGGGTGAACCTATAGTGTTGACTATAGGTCTTAAGGGGACTTATTTTTTATGTATTTTAGGTGTTCCATAAATACGAGGTGTGATTTCACTATTAGGGGTTAGTCGCTTTTTTAGTTTATCGTCAAGATTGGTTTCTTTAATGGCTTTCTTTACCAGGTTCGTGATTTTGGAGATGGGGTTTTTCTCTAATTTCTTGTAGCAACCACTATTATATAAGTGGTCTTTCATTTTGTTAACGTAATCCTCATAATTCATTATGACAGTGGCGCCTCCTTTGTCAGCCTTCAGAATTACAATGTCATTATTATTTCTAAGACTTTTTATGGATTTTAGCTGCTCAAGGTTTAGGTTTCTTTTAGGAGGTTTGGATTTTCTCAGGATAACGGCACACTCTTGTCTAATGAGTTCTTTATCTTCATCTTTAAGCGTCCTGATTCCATCTTCTAAGCTGCAAATGATTTCTTCATTGGGGATTTTGTTGGGGGCTAAGGCGAAATTTAGACCTTTGTTAAGGGCCTCTGCTTCTTCCTTTTTTAGATCATACGAGGAGATATTAACCACTTTCTTGTTCATAGTTATAGAATCCAAGTTTTCAATTGTAGTGTTAGTTTTTATTCTATAGTTATCTACCTTATTATTTTGAATAGTGCTTTTATAAATGCTCTCTATATCTAACGTATCTACCTTATCATTAATATTAGGATTATTAACTACCAACATATCTTTGTTATTAATACAGATGTTATCAGCTACATACCTGTGAGGAGGGGTGCTCCAACATTTTGGCATCGTTGCTGGGGAGAGTGTTTCAAGTGATTGTTTTTATTTTTACTATGAAAAAATCGGGTTTTAAAAATAGAAGGTAAGAAACTGCATACCTAGCAAGTAAAGTGATTTCTTACCAGCCCTCTTTTCAGCAACATATTAGAGGTTAGATAGGAATTTGTTTTTATGAATGACTGGGAATAGAAAAATAGAAAAAGAGAAGAATCCTCTACAAAACCCCACAAAAACCAAAGGATCAGTGAACCTTGGGAGAATGACCTTTATGGACAAAATCGTAAGAAGAGCAGACTCTCAAGTGTCAGTAGGATTCCAGGCTATACCTGGAAAATGTTCCACTATTATCCCTTAAGTAGCAGGCTCACCAGCTATAGCTTATGCTGAGATTCAAAGCCAAGTAGGAGGATCAGAACAGAGTCTTCAAGCTACAATAAGTTTACATTTTATCCTCTACAAGAGGGAAAATCTTGTAACTTAAGAGAAGGAAAAGGATAAACTAGTGGGGCTACTAAGGCAGAACCACAACTGTCCAAACAAGGATCTCCTGAGATCCTAGACCTAGGTAGTATTGCAAAGCCAGTTCGGGTTGCTAACTCTCTGCTTACTCAAGAAGCACCCCTTTAAGTCCATGAATATTATTGGCACATCTTTGACCAAATGGAAGATCAGAAACCTCAAGGTGAAACCTCAACATTAGAGTGCCCCATAGTCATCCAAGTGGCCAATGCCGCCATGAAGGCTATTCCTCTACAGAGCATCCCAACTTTTTGTGGGATGCTCACAGATGATCCTGATGGTTTCCAGTTTGAGTTTGATGTCCTATGTAGAGGGTATGACTACACCACCGACCCTCAAAAGCTAAAACTATTCCCTTCCACTTTGAAAGGAGTATCCTTAAGATGCTTTATGGGTCTAGGAATTTGAACTATTAATTCTTGGGACGAGATGAAAACCTCTTTCCTCAAAAGATACCAGGAATTTTGTAATACTAGGGAACTGAAAGATGATATTTTTAAGATGATTGCAAAAGATAATGAAACACTGGAAGAATATGCAGAATGATTTAATTATAATTTGCAGAGGTCTCCACACACTGTCCTACCAAACAAGTCCTAAGAGTTATCTTAATTAAAGGAATGAAAGAGGAATTGGTAGAAACTCTAAACTTAATGGGAAAAGGAGATATTTCTCAAGAATATTATGATGAAATTATTCGTTTGTGTATCATGTTTTCGTGAGTAAGCACACACATAGGAGTAGGAAGCCGAGATCCCATGAGCAGAGGAGGCAAACCACACAATGGAGGCGTAACAAAGATGGAGATCAGTAACCTCGTAGAATATTTTATGACAGACATCCTGGGAACTCTTACAACACAGCTAGACGTCCTACAGGCTAAATAAAAATAGGCCTTATCAGAACAAAATTTGGTCATCTTCTGCCCACGTTGTCGAGAGAAGCACAACAAATGGGAATGCCAATTAGACATGGTGTAGACGTGTGTTATCTGTACTAAATATCATGACACTGAACAATGTCCATCATTATTAGGGCTAAAAGTATTATTCAAAGAAGCAGAGGAAGAAATAGGACCGATATATCTGATGAACCAATGTTGACAGTGGCAAGCTAAACCTATAGGTATGTCACAAGACGCATCCCAATTATTTCCTTCCTCGCAATTTAATTAACAACAAAACCTTGGGGCAGCCTAGCAAGGCCAATCATCCTACCCAAATTGGCAAAGCTTGCCATTCCCTATGACATCTTGTCCAGCACAATCTTTTCTGGGAAATGGCTGGCCAAATTCTCCTTACTCCTGTTTGGCAAGGCAATCCCTATCAATCCCAATGGCCTACCTCCACCTCTCAAAATATGTACTAGTCTACAAATTGGCAGCGACCTCTAGGGATATCCAATGTACTTATGGGGACATACCCTCAACCTGAACCCACACTGTCAGCTCCATATACATTAAAGTAGAATTCTCAACCTCTTCTACATCTGCAATTTCCAGCTCAGCCAAACCCGAATCCTAATAACAAACTGGTCTAGTTGGTACAGATTATTGGAAACCCAAGGTATGAGATTGAGTAGAAAGAATTTAATGAGTTTAGATTGAGGTTAGGGCATATCATCACCCGTGAGGAAAATAGGGCTGAACCTTTAATTGAAAGTGTAACTCCACCTGTACATATTCCACCACCTGTAAATAATATTGAATCAAAGCAAGGGGAAGAGACAGATCGGCATGATGACCCTGAAAAAATTATAGTCACTTCTCCTTTGTTCCCCGAAAGACTAACAATACCTAAAATTCCTACCCTGATTTCGATCTTGTAGGGGAACTAAAAAAATTGTGTATTAAGATCCCTCTCCTCCAGGCTATTCAAGACATTCCCATCTATTCCAAAACAATCAAAGAACTGTGTGTAAGGAAGCCTGTGAGGAAGGTAAAAACCTCACCCACTATCGATGTTGTGGGAACCTTATCCGATTTACTCTTGGGAGAGAAAACTCCAATAAAGTATGAAGATCTTGGAAGCCTCATAGTTACAGTTCAGATATATGGCTTCTCTTTTCCAAATACACTAATCGATCTAGGAGCTTCCATTAATACCTTAACAACCGAACTTATCAAGCACTTGGTATTACAGCCTTGGAACCAACCACCACTTTATTAGAATTTGCTGACCGATCGATGGTGAGACTAGAAGGGACTTTACAAGATATCATAGTTTCTATTGATTGATGGGAATATCCAGTAGATTTGCTGGTTATAAACCCAAGATTTGTTTGGATGGGCATCCTCTAATTTTGGGCCGACCTTGGCTGGCAACAGATAATGTATATATTGGTTGCCGAGAAGGCAGCATGAATATTACAAAGGGGGTTTCTGTAAAAACTCTTGTGTTATATCCTCTTGCGAGGCCAAGTTTTCGCATTGTAAAAATATGTAAGCAACCACCAGCATACCTGGAAGAGAACATCCGTTCACCACTCACAATAGTAGAGGCACTGTAATTTAAATATCAGACTAAGGATGATGTTATCAACAATTTTATAAATCAGCCAGCTAATGTGAGCAATGTACAGTGCCAGATGTTGAAAGAAATCGTTGATAACGAGGCCATGGAAGATCCTCTGAATGATACAGATGACTAACATATTCAAACGACTGTTGTTCATAACAAAAAACCTGTTGAGATTAAGCCAGACAAAGTTCTAAATATTAATGACAGTTTGGATAGCGAATAGCAGTAGAATCTTATCCAGGTCTTAAAAAAAAAATAAAGGGGCTTTTGCCTGGGATTATCCTGATATGAAAGGGATAGACCCACAACTATGTACAGACCACATCTATATAGAGAAGGATGATCGACCCATTTGGCAGCCTCAAAGGAGGTTGAACCCACACCTGAAAGACATTGTGAAAGAGGAATTAAAAAGGCTATTGGATGTAAACTTTATTTGTCCTATCTCAGACAGTAAATGGGTCTCTCCTTTGGTGGTTGTCCCTAAGAAAAATGGGAAGTGGCATATTTGTGTAGACTATTAGGAGTTGAACAAGGCAACACAAAAATATCACTTCCCCCTCCCATTCATTGCTCAAGTCCTCGATACATTAGAAGGGAAGGAGTTATTCTCATTTTTAGACAGTTTCAGTGGCTACAATAAAATTTAGATTGCCCTTGAA
The DNA here is from genome assembly GCA_000404065.3 of Pinus taeda. Lineage (NCBI taxonomy): Eukaryota > Viridiplantae > Streptophyta > Pinopsida > Pinales > Pinaceae > Pinus > Pinus taeda. Next base: position 54,538 of record APFE030778581.1, on the reverse strand, counting down.
GACCAGGATAAAATAACATTCACCTGTCCCTGGGGTACATTTTCATACAGGGTATTTCCATTTGGCTTGTGAAATGCCCCAACCACGTTCTAGAGAGCTATACTCAACATCTTTGTTGATCTAATAAATGAAGGACTTGAGGTATATATGGATGACTTTACTCCATATGGGGATGAATTTGATCAAGCATTACAAACCCTAGAAAATGTCCTAGAACAATGCATTTCTATGAGGTTATGTTTAAGCAATGTCAAGTGTCACATGAGGGTGACTGAGGGCGTGATCTTAGGACATTATATCTCTATAGCAGGAATACAAGTAGATCTAGCAAAAATTCATGTAGTTCTTTTACTACCTACCCCTGGACTCAAACATAGGTACGTAGCTTCTTGGAATATGTAGGTTATTATCGTAGGTTTATTAAGAAATTTTCACAAATTGCAGCACCATTATATGCTCTAACTGTAAATGTTGATTTCAGTTGGTCTGACAAGTGTGACACAAATTTTGTAGCTTTAATGAAACTAGTCTCGACAACATCGGTCTTACGTGGACCAAATTGGGAGCTGCCTTTCCACATATCCACGGACACATCATATGTAGCTATAGGTTTTGTCCTCGACCAGGAGGAGGACAAGAAACCTTATGCTATATATTATATTAGAAAAAATCCGACTTTTGTAGAATTTAATTATATAGTGACAAAAAGCAATTCTTAGTTGTTATTTATGGAATAAACAAATTTAGACACCATATAGTGGCTACCAAGTCTTTTTGTACATTAATCACTTTTCCATTCTGTATCTAGCTAATAAACCTATCACAAATGGTCGAGTAACACGGTGGCTATTAATTTTGCAGGAGTTCAACATTACTATTAAAGATCGTATGGGAAAGGAAAATCCAGTTGCTGATTTTCTATCTCAAATCCCGAAGGTGAATGATCCACTGGCGTTAGATGACCAATTTCTAGATGTACACCTATTTGTCATGGCAGTCAAGATGCCATTGTATGTAGATGTGGCAAATTATCTAGTAGTAGGGAAGCTACATAAACATTTGACGACAAAATAAAGAAAACTTACCGTTCAGCGCAGTGCCCGGTTCTCTTGGATAGGCAGATATCTTTTTCATACAGGGGCAAACATGTGTATACGCAAATGTATCCACGAGGATAAGATCCATGACATTCTAAAGGCTTGCCATGACAAGCCCTCTGGGGGACATTTCACAGATTGAAGGACAAGACATAAGGTATTATAGATGGGTTTTTATTGGCCCACTATTTTTAAGGATGCTAAGAAATATGCTAAGGCCTACAATATCTACAAAAGGATAGGCTGGCCTAGCCAATCTGATGAAATGCCTCTATAGCTCTAATTAGTCATAGATCCCTTTAAGCATTGGGCATTGGACTTCGTGAGTCCATTCCATCTGCCATCCAATCAAAAGGCCTACATAATGGTAGCCACAAATTATGTGACAAAATGGGTGGAAACAATAGATTTACTACGAGCCACAGAGGAAGCAGTGATTAACTTCCTTTTTGGGCTATTTTTGTGGTATGGATTACCATGAGAAGTGATAACAGATGGGGGAAAGCAATTCACAGGGCACAAGATTATTTCCACTCTCAGAAACCATCACATTATGCACAATATCACTTCTCCATATCACCCACAAGAAAATGGGCAGGTCGAAAGCACCAATAAGGTTATAGAAGTGATTTTGACCAAGACAATCTCAACACACCAACAAAATTGTGCTGCTAGATAGCCAGATGCCTTGTTGACCTATCATACAACTTGGAGGAATACCACTAGATACTCTCCATACTAGCTTGTGTTCGGTAAAGAACCAATTTTTCCAATCAAATTCGAAATAAAGGCTTTAAGAATGACCCAGGTAGTGGGGATGGATTTAATAGAAGCCCAAACCAAGCGACTTTAGCAAATCAACGAACTAGATGAGGCTTGATTGCTTGCTTTGCAATAGACTACAATAATTCAACAACAAAGGGAAAAAATGGCACGACAACCTTATCAAGAAGAAAAAGTTTCAAAGAGGGGATTGGACACTCCTGTATGATTCTAGATTCCAAGATTTCCAAAGCAAGTTGCAAACAATATGGCTTGGCCCTTATGAGATTCAAGAAGTGCATAATAATGTTACTCTTACCTTGACTATCATCAACGGATCTGACCATTCTTTTAAGGTAAACAAGCATCGGGTGCACCTCTATCATCAACCACTTATCGAGGAGTCTTTCTGTGAGCAAGTATGCGAGGAACCCTCCATGCAAATTCTAGTTGTAGAGAATGAGGACCCAACAACTTTTCCTTCAAAAAATTGAAATTTCATTAGAAATTGTAAATAATGTACATATCCTTTTTAATTGAGATTAGGCATTACCATGTAAATATGAATTTTTTTAGGGAAGTGTTAGCACCAAAATAGGACCCTCATAGGCTGTTGATCAGACTATTTCGGTGTAACTATTTCAAACCAACCTTTTAGCTAAGGCTTAGCCTCCTCAGCCTGAGAGGGCTCTCTCAAAGGGTTAATGATATTGATTAAAGATATGGATAGATGGCTAACTCTATGGTTTGTCATTTTATAGGTTTATAGGTTGAAAGATGAAGGTTGGCTACCATTGGGCTATGGAGTCAAAGTATGTTTCAGTACCTGAGCAAGATCAGCTTAACATGAAAGTTAGGGCATAGAGAACTTTTATAAATCAACAAAACAAAGATACAATGCAAGGAAACACAATTTATAAATACATGAAGGAAGTTAGAGCATCATTGATGAGTTCTAAGTAACATGTATTCATACCACTACAAGTAAGTGAAAAAGGAAATCCATGAGACAATAGGACATTAAAACTCTCTTTGAATCCTGAGTAGTGAAACCAAAACATTCTAACTAGCATGGGAGTCAAGGCATTATAGAGTTCAAGTGCAAAAATGAAAATATAAAACAATGAAACACAGCTAGTTTATCTATGAAAGAAGTCAGAGCATCATTGATGAGTTCTGAGTATCATAAGTAAACACCACTGCAATGTAAGTATTTGAATATTCCATCAAAACAAGGACATACAAGAACTTTTCATGAATCTTGAGTTGTCTAAGTAGAAACTCTGCATTAGGTTAAAAATATACACAGTTTGCACATAGAGCAGCAGTTGAGCCAAAAAGTTTCCAACCTCTTGCTAATTCAACCCTCTTGCTTTATATATAGCATTTACAATATGGATTCCCTCATCCCTTATCAAGAGAATTTGAATTTTCTATCAGTGACACCTATTCTAACCATAAAACAAACTATTAAATACAAATGACAGCTAACTAGCAGTCCTAGAGACCTAATACAACTAGGAGTGTAACTCCTTATTATGACTAAACCACCTTAACTAAACATTGAGTACATTCTTTGATAGTTGTAACCTCATGAGGTCGAATTTGACAAAGCCTCCCACGTTGTCACTTACTGTTGATGATAAACCCTAGAAATTAGGGAACATGTTTCCTTGTTTTTAGGTTTAGGATCCTTGAAACTAGCACGTGGGATAGAGTCTTTATCTTCTCATCCATGACATATTTTACGAAACTGAAGGAGGTTTTTGTATTCCATGTAGTCTAGAACAAAAAAATCTCTTTATTTTTTAAAACACTTCTCCAGCTATCCAGAATCTGTCTTTGAAAAACACGTGTAAAATAGGAAAAATCTGTTCTCTGAAATTAGGGTTTCAAAGAAAGCTTAGTATCTCCCAACTGAAAACACTTATGAAGAAAGTGAGATAGGTTATTTTAGATGGAGAGTTTATGAAGAGAAACCTCCTTCGAAATTCCAAAATACCTTTTCCTGTTACTAGAAATGGATCTTGAAAAATATTGTTAAAACCAGAAGACAAAGCTTGACTTTCAACAGTTTCATAGTGCAAGTTAACCATAAATTCCTCCCACCTCAGAAAAAATTTGAAGCAATGGGAAGAGGTTTTTTTAGTTTAGAATGTTAGGAAGAAAATCCTCTTTCATTTTTCAAAATTTAGTTCTCATTTGCTTAGGAACCCTTATGGACGTTAACTAGTAAAAGCCGAAAACATAGACTTTTATGGTGAAACAGGCTCTTTCAGGTGTTTCTTAGCGCGTTACGAAAACTCCTAGTTCAGAATCCACGATTTCATAGCATGGCCAATGCAAATGCTAGTTTTTTGCTATGAAAACTCCTAGGTAGTTTTGTAGTGCATAAAAACCTTGACACAAGTTTGACACATGGAATTTTAGGTGTGATGTGAGATCAGTGATAGGTAAAACAAGAGTGTTGACCCTATTTGACAATGCGAACAAGACTCCCTTCTAAGTCCTAGACTCTAAAACAAACAATGGAAAGGCTAGACCAAGACTCACACCAACCCTTTGGAATCAAACTGATGTTCAAAATTTAGGAATTTTTCAGTGATAACAGTGGCTCCACTAGGGACAGTGTGCCCTTGTGGTATACTAATAACTTGTAGCTCCAGTGCTGCTATCCATTATCTAGAATAAAACTCTGAACTTCTGCCCAATCTTCTCCTCAATCCTTTAATGATTTGTTGCAAGAAGAATTCAAATTGCACCTACTGAAATAGATGCTCCTTCAACCTACCCTGAGCTTATTTGTATCTACCTACCTACCCTATGAGCTACAATCTCGACTTGTAGCTCAAGGAACATGAAACTTCTAATGAAGCCAGTCATCGATCTGATCTGACGCTTGAATCTCTTGACTATGCTTGAAGCAAAAATAAACGAGATACTGAAATAAACAAGGCAGCATGAGGTGTAACTGTTCTTCAAGATGAAAATATAACTGGAATCCTGAACAGTAAATCTTTTCCATGTAGTTAGCTATAGGGTGAAAAAACACATGGTTAGTTTGATGATTCTCATAACATTCTATATCTACAAACAATTGATCCTCAACCACACAAAATTCCTTTGATAAGTTATCCAACTGCCTTTCTACATGATTTCCATAGACAATGTAATTTTCCTCACTATTATGATCATTCTTTGAAGTAATCTGCTGTAAGGAATTACATAAATGATCAACCTTTTCCTCTACCTGAGGGTTATAAAATTTTTCTTCCATTATTTCTTCTTGTTTTTTGCAATTATTTTCATCTTTACTATGATCCAAAGAGTGACAAGTCTGCTGCATCTCTACATCAATCTCGGAGGATGTAATATGATTTTCATAAGTAAACCCATGTTGATTTTCATGCGGCATTTCATGGGATGTTATCCTTTCTTCTGGTGTTGAAATGTATTATTATGAAGAGCCTCTAAAATTTCTTCATCCATGAATTCATCATCATCATAACAATCCTCCAAATATTGAATAAGACGCAAAGAATGTTTACAACAATTTTTTACCAGCAATAAGGAAGGATGACATTCTTTATACGTCTCATAGAATTCATCATGAAAATTAGCAAGAGAATATATTGAACCATTTTCTAAGCTTTTATACCAAGACCATGCTTTTCCTTCTAAAGTGGTCATAAACATCCTCATGAGACAATATTCAGGGAACTGAACCTTAAGACTGCATACATGCATATGGAACCTAACCAAATGAAGAGCAGCATTGTCTTTATTTTCATCTTTGAATATTGGAAGATCATCTAACCAATCAACCTTTGGCATAGGATTTGGAAAACCAGGGATATGAGACCGATTCATAGTGGCATACCTGGCATTAATTCTTACAATGGAACTCATTTTTAAACTTCATCAAGCTACTGATATTCTAGCAGTAGAGTCACCTTCCAATTTTTTATTTGATGTGTGGAGTCACCAAGGTAGATTGCAGCCTCAAAAACTTTCTGAGCTCCTGCTACCTTCAGAAGTTCAGCTTCTTGATTTCGGGAATGAATAATATTCAAACTCTCGGCAGACACACCAAAATGTTATCACCAAAATAGGACCTTGATAGGCTACTTATCAGACTATCTCAGTGTAACTATTTTAAACCAATCTTTTAGCTAAGGCTTAGCCTCCTCAGCCTGCGAAGGCTCTCTCAAAGGGTTAATGATATTGATTAAAGATATGGATAGATGGCTAACTCTATGGTTTGTGATTTTATAGGTTTATAGGTTGAAAAATGAAGGTTGGCTACCATTGGGCTATGGAGTCAAATTATGTTTCAGTACTTGAGCAAGATCAGCTTAACATGAAAGCCAGGGCATAGAGAGTTTTTTTACATCAACAAAAAAAAGATACAATGCAAGGAAACATAGTTTATAAATACATGAAGGAAGTTAGAGCATCATTGATGAGTTCTAAGTAACATGTATTCATACCATTGCAAGTAAGCGAAAGAGGAAATCCATGAGACAATAGGACATTAAAACTCTCTTTGAATCTTGAGTAGTGAAGCCAAAACATTCTACCTAGCATGGAAGTCAAAACATTATAGAGTTCAAGTGTAGAAATGAAAATATAAAACAATGAAACACAATTAGTTTATCTTTGAAAGAAGTCATAGCATCATTGATGAGTTCTAAGTATCATAAGTAAACACCATTTCAATGTAAGTATTGGAAGATGCCATCAAAACAAGAAGATACAAGAATTCTTCATGAATCTTGAGTTGTCTAAGTAGAAACTCTGCATTAGGTTAAAAATATACACAGTCTGCACATAGAGCAGCAGCTGAGCCAAAAAGTCTCCAACCTCTTGCTAATTCAACCCTCTTGCTTTATATATAGAATTTAAAATATGGACTCCCTCATCCCTTATCAAGAGAATTTGAATTTTATATGAGTGACACCTATTCTAACCATAAAAAAATCTATTAAATGCAAATGACAGCTAACTAGCAGTCTTAGAGACCTAATACAACTAGGAGTGTAACTCCTTATTGTGACTAAACCACCTTAACTAAAAATTGAATGCATTCTTTGACAGCTACAACCTCATGAGGTCTAATTTGATGAAGCCTCCCACGTTGTCACTTATTGTTGATGATAAACCCTAGAAATTAGGGAACATGTTTCCCTATTTTTAGGTTTAGGATCCTTGAAAATGGCATGTGGGACAGAGCCTTTATCTTCTCATACATGACATATTTTATGGAACTAAAGGAGGGTTTTGTATTCCATGCTGTCTAGAACAAAAACCTGTCTTGGTTTTTTAAAACACTTCTCCAGTTGTCTAAAATTTGTCCTTGAAAAACACGTGTAAAACAGGAGAAATCTGTTCTCTGAAATTAGGGTTTCAAAGAAAGCTCAGTATCTCCCAACTGAAAACACTTATGAAGAAAGTGAGATATATTATTCTATCTGGAGAGTTGATGAGGAGAAATCTCCTTCAAAATTCTAAAATACCTTTTCCTGTGACCAGAAACTGATCTTGAAAAAGACTGTTAAAACCAGAAGACAAAGCTTGACTTTCAGCAGTTTCATAGCACACGTTTAACCATAAATTCGTCCCACCTCAGAACGAATTTGAAGAAACTGAAAGAGGTTTTTGTAGTTTAGTATGTTAGGAAGAAAATCCTCTTTTTTTTTTCAAAATGGAGTTCTCCGTTGCTCAGGAACCCTTCTGGAATTTGACTAGTAAAAGCATAAAACATAGACTTTTATGCTGAAACAGGCTTTTTCAGGGGTTCCGTAGTGCGCTACAAAAACTCCTACTTCATAATCTACAATTTTGTAGTGTAGCCAGTGTAAATTCTAGGTTTTTCACTATGAAAAATCCTAGGCAGTTTTGTAGTGCATGAAAACCTTGGCACAAGTTTGACACATGGAATTGTAGGTGTGATGTGAGATAAGTGATAGGTAAAACTAGAGTGTTGACCCTATTTGACAATGCCAACAAGACTCCTTTCTAGGTCCTAGACTCTAAAACAAACCATGGAAAGACTGGACCAAGACTAACACCAATCCTTTGGAATCAAATTGATGTTCAAAATTTAGGAATTTGTTTCAGTGATAACAGTGGCTCCACTAGGGATAGTGTGCCCTTGTGATATGCTAAGAACCTGTAGCTCCAGTGCCGCTATCCATTCTCCAGGATAAAACTCTAAACTTCTGCCCATTCTACTCCTCAAGCCTTTAATGATTTGCTACAAGAAGAATTCAAACTATTATCACTATAAAAGGTTCTAAAATTTTGGACAATTGGTATGGTTCCATTTGAGATAGTTTTGATATGAAATTCACTTTTTGAAGGTTGAAGGTTATTTTGGATAGACAATATCAGTTTGTTTGGCTCCTTATCATGTGGAGAAGTCATCAAAAAATCCCAAAAAATGGCAAAAAGCTGTGTTCTTGACTCATACAGCAATTTCGTAGCGCACTACAAAACTGTTGTAGGTGATACCTAATGCACAACAGTTTCGTAGCGCGCTACGAAACTAATGTAGCTGCACATCATGATTTTGTGGGCCAATTTTGAGAAGAAGAAGGAATCCTTCTTGAATATAGGTTTCTGCAAAGGATTAATTACAGGTTTTGAACATCAATCAAGGACAAAACAAGGAAAGGAAAGACATTTATGAACTCCAAACATTATGTTATGAAGATGGTCATCATTTCGTAGCTCAGACAGTTTGTCTTGCTTCAGGTAGCACCTAATGGATTTTGCCTTAGCACAAGTATTTGAGTAGGGTATATGGTTAATTTAATGTATGTCATGTGATTAAAAGAGACAACATGGTCAGCAGAGGATTCAAAGACAAGCATAAGAATCAAACTCTAAAAAGGAGGAACTCTATCTCCTTGTTTTTAGCAGTCAACTTCCAAGGGAATTCCTGAACAATTGAAAACTTGTCTCTGAAAATTGAAAGATTTTTTTATTCCTAACATAATTTCCTACAAAAACCTCTTTCAGTTTCTTCAAATTCATTATGATTTGGGAGAAATGGATGACCAAACTTGCACTACGAAACTGCTGTAGGTGCAGTTTTTCACAAACATATTTCTCCTGTTTTACACCTGTTTTTGAAGGACATATTCTAGGTAGTAGGAAAGGTATTTCAAAAAAAAAAGAGAGGTTTTTGTTCAACATAGTCTGGTTCACAAAAGCCTCCTTCCTTTTTTCAAAATACGTTTTTTATGAGAAGATATGAGGTCTGTCCGAACACCTATTTTTCAGCCAGAATAGAGCAAGGAATAGTCTCCTAGTTTCCAGGAACAGTAAAAGGATGAGGCATCAAGGGCCAGTTGGAGGGTTATGAGCACCACCAAATTCGAATTCAAGGAGTTATTGGTGTCAAAAAGAATGTTTAATTCCTAGATAAGGTTGTTTTAATAATAATTAGGAGTTACAGTCCTAATTGTTTTAGGTCTCTAGAACTGCCAGTTAATAGTCAGTTACATTTAATAGTTAGTTTTAAGTATCAATAGGTGTCATAGTAGGAGGAATTCAAATTCCCCTCAAGCTATAGGAGGAATCTATGTCATGTAATGAACTCTATATATTGGAGAAGATGTAATGCACCCAGGGTTGGAATTTTTTATAAAGAACTCCCATATTGTGCTTAGGTGTAAGACTATGTTTAAAGTAATATAGTATTTGGCTTTGCTTCTCAGGATTTAGAAGGAATTCAATGTTCAAAATGTCTTATAGTTCTCCTCTTCTCATTACTTACAGTGGTATGAATATCTGATTACTTAGAATTCGTTAATTATGCTCTAACTTCCTTCATACATTTGTAGACTGTGTTTTCCTTTATGCTTCTGATGTACTCTCCATATGTTGAATTCTAGATGCCCTGACTTCTATGTAAAACTAATATTATTGTCATAATAAAGCGTTTCTTGACTCCATAAGCCCAATGGATGTGTATTGATTGTGTTCAACCATTCATATTTCTTCACTTGTTTCATAGAGTTAGCCATCTAATTCATTATCAAAATCTTTAATCTTGTGAGAGAGCCCTCTCAGGTTGAGGAGGCTAAGCCTCAACCAAAAGTTGGTTTGAAACAGTTACTCAAGGTGTACCTAATCAGCAACCTATCAGGGGTGGGTTTTGTGATAACATTTTGGTGTGTTTGCCGGGAGCCTGAAGTCTATTCATTCCTGAAATTAAGAAGCTGAACTTCTGAAGGTAGCAGGAGCTCAGGGATCTTTTTGAGGCTGCAAAACTACCTTGGCGACTCCACACATTGAATAAAAAATTGGAAGGTGACTCCACTGCTAGAATATCAGTAGCTTGATGAAGTTTCAAGATGAGTTCCACTGCAAGAATGAATTCCAGGTATGCCCCTATGAATCGGTCTCATATCCCTGGTTTTCCAAATCCTATGCCAAAGGTCAAATGGTTAGATGATCTTCCAATATTCAAAGATGAAAAGAAGGACAATGCTGCTCTTCATTTGGTTAGGTTCCATATGCATGTACGCAGTCTTAAGGTTCATTTCCCTGAAGATTGTCTCATGAAGATGTTTATGACCACTTTAGAGGGAAAAGCATGGTCTTGGTATAAAAGTTTGGAAAATGGTTCAATATATTCACTTGCTAATTTTCATGATGAATGATATGAGATATATAAAGAGTGTCATCCCTCCTTATTGCTGGTCCAAGATTGTTGTAAACATTCTGCAAGTTTTATTCAATATTTGGAGGATTGTTAGGATGATGATGAATTTATGGATGAAGAAATTTTAGAGGCTCTTCATAACAATACATTTCAACATCAAGAAGAAAGTATGGCATCCCATGAAATGCAACATGAAAATCAGTAGGGGTTTACTTACGAAAACCATGTTACATCCTCTGATATGAATGAGAAGATGTAGCAAACTTGCCAGTCTTTTGATCATAAAGAGTATGAAATTGATTGCAAACATCAAGAAGAAGTACTGGAAGATAGCTTTTATAACCCTCAAGCAGAGGAAAAGGTTGATTTTTTATGTCATAATTTTCAGCAGCTTACATCAATGAATGATCATAATAAGGAGGAAAATTACATTGTTTGTGAGAATCATTCAGAAAAGCAGTTGGATAACATATCAAAGGAATCTTGTGTTGTTGAGAATCAATTTTCTGAAGATATAGAATGTTATGATGATCATATTAATGAAGAAATAGATGAAAATTTTTCTTTGTCCTTATCTTCTTATCTAAAAACTTTTGAGTGTAAGATAGAAGATAAGATGAAATTTTTAGATGAATTTGCTAAGAACATTGTGAAAGACATTGAAGGTATAAAATGTCAAATTCAATCATATTGTCTTCATGATCATGATCATTCTTTTCAAAAGCTTTCTATGGCAGAACAAAAGGAGAGGGTGTTGCTTCCTTTCTCTTTCGTGATTGAGGAAGAATACACTGTTATTGAAGATCAGTTTGCACAACCAAAAAGTTATGAGAATCATCAAGCTGATCATGTGTTCTGGGATCCTATAGCTAGATACATGGAAGAATTTTACTCTCCAGTGTTTCAGATTTTCTATGAAGATCGGAGGCAATTCCAGTGGCAGTGGTCATCACAATATCATAGTTGCTCTGAACTCTGATGCAGTCAAAAAACTCAAATATCAGATAAGACAAATGATTGGCTACATCAGAAATTTCACATTGATTGAGCTGAAAGAAGTTTTAAATTGATAGGGTAGGTAGGTAGGAAAATGCAAATAAGCTCAAGGTTGACTGAGCATTTTTAGTAGATATATATTTCTTTCTCCTACAGTGATCATCAAGCTTAAGCCCGAGGTGAATGCCCAAGAAGCTTAAAGGGGATGCTTGTCGAATAAATTTATGTTTATCATAAGAGGATAAAGCACTGGACCTGCGAGTTCTTAGTGTACCACAAGGGCACACTATCCCAAGTGGAGAATGGAATTTTAGGTGTGATGTGAGATCAGTGATAGGTAAAACTAGAGTGTTGACCCTATTTGACAATGCCAACAAGACTCCCTTCTAGGTCCTATACTCTAAAACAAAACATGGAAAGACTGGACCATGACTAACACCAATCCTTTGGAATCAAACTGATATTCAAAATTTAGGAATTTTTCAGTGATAAGAGGAAGTTTCACAATGTTTGCAAGTTTTTTTTCCTCTTTTTGTTTTTAATCGTTCAAACAATTGAATGCTTTCCATTCAATTGATTGAACAACACATTTTCCTCTTTTTTGTTTTCCGTTGTTCAAATAATTGAACACTTGCCATTCAATTGATTGAACAACACATTTGGTTTCCTTTTGTTTTTTTCGTTGATCAAACATTTGAACTCCTACTAGTCAACTGATTGAACAACACAACCGTTTCTTTTTGTTTTTGTTGTTCAAACAATAGAACGCCTGTTGATTCAATTGATTGAATAACACAATTTATTTTTATTTGATTTCACTGTTCAAACAATTGAATGACTGTCGTTCAAATGATTGAACGACTGTCATTCAATTGATTGAACGAAACATTTTCATTTTTATTTTGTTTTCATTGCGAAAACGGTTGAACGAGTGTTGTTCAATTGATTGAACAACATATTTTCATTTTCTTTTTGTTTTTTTTGTTCAAATAGTTGAATATCTGTCATTCAATTGATTGAATGACACATTTTGTTATTTGATTTCGTTGTTCAAACATTGGACGACTGTCATTTAATTGATTGAAAAACACAATTTATTTTCATTTGATTTCATTGTTCAAACAATTGAACGTCTGTCATTCAATTGATTGAACGACACAATTTGTTTTTATTTGATTTTGTTTTTATTTGATTTCGATGTTCGAAGAATTAAACGACTACCGTTCAGTTGATTGAACAACACATTTCATTTTTATTTGATTTTGTTGTTCGAACAATTGAACGATTTCCATTAAATTGATTGAACAACACATTTTATTCCTTTTTAATTTTGTTGTTCAAACAATTGAATGCTTGTCTTTCAATTGATTGAACAACACTTCTTGTTTATGTTGATTTCGTTGTCCAAACAATTGAACGACTGTCATTCAATTGATTGAACAACACTTTTGGTTTCTCTTGATTTCGTTGTGCAAACAATTGAACGATTGTCATTAATCGCTTGAACAAAAAATTTCATTTTCTATTTTGATTTTTCCATTCAAATGATTGGAAGATTGTTGTTCAATCAATTGAACAACACCTTTTAATAGGATAAATTGTGAATTTTTCCCATTTTTTTATCATTACGCCATTTTCTCTTTTTCTTTTGTATTTCAAATAAGCACCATTTGAATTGATTTACATCTCTTTTAAGGAAAAAATGTAATAATAATATCATGATGACTTCTAAAGCCCTTTTATGGTTATCTTTATTCATAAGCTAATACGATGTATCTTTAGAATGACTACCTCAACATCGTTTCTTTTGGATACATCATAAAATGATTCATTATTCTTAATCCATGATGGATTATGTGTATACTTCCAAATGGATAAAATTCATTGATATTATGATAAGGGGATAAGAGTACAAAACTTTCATTGGCATCTTTTTACTTCTTACACCATCCCTGACACTTAAGGAGAAAATAAGCCTCCCTCTTTTTTACAATAAGAATTGCAAAAGAAAAAATGGAAATAGTGAAATATGAAAATGCTCAAAAGATTTTCTTAAAGAGGATAGGGGGTGTCATTTTGAACCAGCCTACCATGATCATAAGGATGTAATATGTAACTTTCCAATTTGGCCACCAAACCAAGGTGATGACCTTCTTGATAATTAAAAATGTGAGAAAAACAGGGGGTCTCATCACGAGCTAGCCTAATCACTTTGTTACACCCTGGTGGATGGCACTATGGTTATCTGGTCACCATGCGAGCATAGTGGTCTCTTTATGACAAGAAAAGAAGAATTAACTGTAAGGCGAAATCTAGCTCATTTGGGGGGGTTAAAAATCAACTCTATGAGGCTATCAATTCCTGCTGGCAGCAGTGGCTCTGCTTGTGGTATTGGAGTATCACCTTATATTGCCATATGTCCTTTAGCTCTTATCACCTTTGGATTTGCTTCTAAAGAAAATCTCCATTTGAGAAGCACTCTTGCAAGCCAAATTGGATGGTGACCTATATCTATATTCATTATATTCCATATGTCGACCAATTCACATTCGACGACAAATATTTCTTTAATTGCTTTACTGATTTCTGTGCTATGTTTTTTTAGATTGGTTGCCGACATTTATTTAGCATCAATGTATTTTCTTGCTTTTTGCATGCTGAAAGGATGTGGATGCCCTTTTCTCGTCAGAGGGGGAATGGCCTATGTATGCACAACACATGTCATAGTTATGGATAACTATGTGACAATCATTTGGATTAACTCTAGAGTATGAACCACATGATGAGTATGAATGTGCAATAATTAGCAGGAATTTCAGATTGGACGAACAAGGACAACCATTATCGCGGGCATGGAAACTTACAATCCTGCGTTAAGTATGATTGACATGACATATGGCTTAACTAAATATGATAATAATCTTCCAAACAATGTCATTTCTCTATTAATTGTTGTAACATACTCTGCTATTGTTTTGAATTACAAAAGTAAAAGACAATTACATATAGGTGCACCAGCCATAGGTGCAGCAACATTGGGCGAAAGACCTATCCGAAGTGAACCTCCAGTGTTGATGATATTGGATCAAGCTCGCGCAATCCTCAAATGCATTGGCTGGCTACAGTATTTAAACAGATTATAGGGATTTCATGAAGAGCTAACACTGGAATTTCTACAGAATCTGTAGAATGGTAGCATAGTGGTAAAAGACATAAGTATGATGGTTTCTAAAGCGGTCCTAGCCAAAGTCACCAGAATTCCGGTAGAGGGGGGCGAAATGGATAGATAAACACATCCTTTTATACAATGCAATTGAAGTATTCCAGGATCCGGGTGAGCAACTAGTACAAACAAGGAAAGGAATTCATCCTTTGGCATTACAATAGCTGTGGCAAGAATTGGTAGTCATCGTCCAAAGATACATTACCTGTGATGGTTGACACGATGTGGTAAAGCCCCGACAACTAAAACTGCTAACCATTTTAAAACAAAGAATTTCAATTAATTTGTCGTTTTATCTGAATTCCCTATTACATGATGTCGCCCGACAAGTTAGGACAACTAAAGACCCACATAGTGTAGTCAGCCATCATGGGTTGATTAAATTAATTATCACAAATAGTTTGGCCCAACAGCAATTAACATGGGATAGTATCATAAATCCTACTTGGGCTCCATCCCCAGGAAAGGCGGTAACAAAGTAACAAGGTTCAAGAACCCCAGGCCTGAGAAGAACACTAAAGAGAAATAATTTCTCTATGCCCTTGAAACCAGCAAAGCGTAGGCGCCTTGTGTGAGTGAAATCCCAATGACGCATCCCAATTCAAGCAAATGAGCCCAGACCATCCCACACACCCCCTCCTATCTGCAAAATCCCCCTTTGCAATATTATGAGGAGGACGCGGCCAGGTTAGTGGAAAACATGGGAATGTTTTCCGAGGATAAAAGAAAGTCAGGGAGCATTGAAGAGAATAATTGTACCCCCAATCGGTCTGCCCCTGCTAACAGCCCTAGTCGTGAGAAAACCCCGCCATTCAGTGATGCCGTGGAGGAACAAGGGGAATCAATTCCTTCTATGGAAACACCCCTCGAAGCCGAGGTACATGAAGGGGAAGCCATCAGAGAAGAAACTCAGATAGTAGGCACCGGTCTGGTTGACCCCCTAGCTAAAGAAAACCCTGAAGATGAAACCCTGGGAGATCCCAATCGACTAGGTAATACTCCCTTTTCTAAGTCCCTTAAGGATGAGGCCTGCCCAGGAGAAGACCTGGAGAACGATAATTTCTCAGGAGACACCATTGCATTGGGGTCTCCTGAAAAAGAAATACATGATAACAATGAGCTAGAAGCTGAAACTCCACCAGGAGACATAGTTCCAATTGGAACCATCCCTGATGCTTACATACTACCACCTCTATATGAACCAGAGGATAACACGGCTAACCCATCGTTAGATGGAGGTCTTAGAGTAAAGAAGTCCTATAGATATTGGCTTAGAAAGATGCTCCAGAAGTATAGAAAATATAATCAAGTAATTAGGCAGCTGAAACTTGGTTAAAAGAAGCAACTGGAACTAGGAAATTGAAAGTGGAAATTGAAACCGTAGGAACATAGACAGAACAATGTTCTGGGAAGGATGCTCAGACTCAAATAGAGTTTCGTATTGTCTATCCAAAAGAAACTAAAACTGAGCCATGTATGGTAGAAGAAGCTGAAAACTGAGGACCCCTGTGTCTTTTTGCAAGAGACCCAAACAGACCACCCCACTGTGGATATTGCTGTCCAAACAGATGTTGAAGAAGACATTCAAATTTATTGCATAATTCAAGAGGAAATTGAAGCTGCTGTGCAGACCGATCCTACGGAGACCCAGGATGAAGAATCCCAAACAGATGAGACACCCGCTTAGACTCCCTTGGTAAGATAGGTCATCATCAAAAGTTTGTAGAATGAGATATTGATGGTTCAATAGGAATTGGCTCAACACAAAGAAAAGGTGGTCCCCCAACATGAAAATCAAGGGTTGAAGAAAAAGTTTGAAGCACTTACTGTGAGTCATTTTGTCTAAAAATATTGTCCATTAATCTCATCAGAGGCTTCCCAAACTGCATGCACGTCATCCTTCGGCATTTGCACCAATCCTCAAAACTTCTTTGGTGCGTAACCTACCATCTTGCGGGTGTAGCATATAGTACCCATTTGAAAGCGTCGAATCATTGTTGTTCTAGCACTTCTCTTTCAAATCTATTCAGGAAGTCATCCACCTCAGTTAACCCATCATACATAGGCAAATATCTTACCTCTATTGCTACGCAACGCAGTGACCTTATCATCATGTTATAGTTGAGCATGGTTACCTTGTGTAATAGGTTCTGCCATCGTTCTATATCCTTTTCGGAATCTGACGTGCAGGAGCTTTCACACTTCCGTGAGATTCAGCCATCCACGGTTGGATTTACTCAGTCTTGCTCCTGCGCGATTATCTTGTAGATGCAGTCTAGATCATTGTCGCTATCGTAGTCATGCACTAGCTCCATGTGGTGCAATCCTTTTGCAGGGTCTAAAGGTACCACTACATGCAAAGACTTTTTCTCAAAGGTCATCTTGTGCTTCTTTAGATTTATCACTCCATTCATGTCAGTGGCCTAATCTATTTGCAATAGCACAAGGTAGGGATTCCTATCATCAACAATCTATATTACTTCAAAATTCACTAGCGTGCTTACTCCTTCGATATCCACTGTAATTCCTTGCAATCTCCCCATATGTAGGATCTTTTTCTGGTTCATCATTCATAGTTGGATAGGAGACCATTGGAATGAAGGGCTGCCCATGTGCTCCCATGTCTGCTTTGGCAGAACGTTCGCGTCCGATCCTAGATGTAGAATGACTTGGTCCATCTCATATTCCCCAATTTGCATGGTAAATCTCATATCTCTTCCTATTCACATCATCTGCTTCCCAAGCTTCCAGACTATGCACGGTTCTCCAAGAACGTAGTGAGCATATATGGGTCCTTTTCTTGCTCTAGTCTATCTTTACTTCTCGACATGGAGGCATCAATGAAGCTCTTCTTAGCTTCCATGAAGTTTTCCTTAGTGCGCTCCAAATCAAATTATGTTACCTTCGTTAGAGCCTTGCGAACCTAGGTACCTTCTTCAGGCTGCTTGCCTTTGTTATCCCCTGTCGTAATTCCACTTTGGAGCATGATGTTTACATTAGGGTCTTCCTCGCGTGGTTCATACCTCATCATTTGTAGGTTTTGAGTTGGGAGAGGTTGGAGTGCTCCTTTATCATGCAACCTCGCTATCAGTGTGAGACAATCGTCTGTCTCATGATAAAACAATGTACAATACAAGCATGATGGTTGCATTGGATTCATACAATCATAGGCATAATGCCCTGGTCCTCTGCAATTGTAACATATCAATTTTCTGCAACCTCTTCCTGGTCCCCCTCCACCTCAGCCTCAACCGTGTCCTTGGAATCCAGTGCGCGCCATTCCTACAGTTTGATCAAGGGGCCATGTTTCGGCCTGAACTCTATAGATAAGAGTCCAACCCATCATTAGCTCATAACTTTTACTTGTATGCTCATCATGTCCTACTGACCTACAGAAATTACAGAACAATTGCTGTGAATTATGCGTATACTTCTATAATATATGGTAGTTATTTATAGCATGCTTTCCTCCTATCTGACAAATCGCACACCACAGTGCAGGTGCCGCGCTTGGTCCTACTTGTGCCTCTAGTCTTAGTGGCATTGGCCCTCCTCCTGCAGGGTAATTTGTGAACACTAGGCAGTGGTCCTTATCATGTCCCTGGCCCTTGCATTTTACGCACCATACCTCATCATGCATCTATGGGTGGGTTTTCATGCCTTGTTTCAGACTCTACATCTCCAGGCACAAGTTTTTCAACTATGCGTGAATCTACTAAACTCCCAGGTTAGGGTCTTTTATTGAGGTCTCATGTAATCTCATCGCGACCTCCAAGGCCTTGGCCTAAGTTCTTAGCCTCTATTGTGACAACGGGTTCTGTAGATGTGGTGTTAACAATGCTACAAACCATTCATGGAGTTGCCCATCCTTTAATGTCATGTTCGCTTCCCAAATTGTGCACTTCAATCTTTGATTGAACTTCCACGAGGTTTTTCCTGGTAGCATTGTGATTTCCTTGAATCCAATGAGCAACTGTGCCTTTGAATTTGGCCTGCTAAATTCTTTGTTTAGCGTAACTTGGATATCTATAATCCCCGCATTCAGATTGTCATTGGAAGGATTAATGTACAAGGTCATCACAAGACCCTCCAGAGTGCTCACCAACATTGCCTCCTTCTTTATATTGTCATATGTGACTTCCTGTGCTTCGCATACAAATTTTATCACAAACCAAAACTGGTCCAGATCTTCATTCCCTACTCCCTTTAATAGTGGTAGCTTTATCGCGCTTTCCATATTGCTTCGTGGTGGTGGTGGAGGTAGTATGGGCGAAGACAGGGGTGAAGACAGTGAAACTGGTGGCATTGTGGGTGGGGGTGGTATGCACAGAATTCTCTTCTTTATCAGATTGATCGCACTTCTCGGTGAGACCTTCGCAAGTTCTTCCTTGCCCCCTTGTGGAGGTGAAATCAAGGGGCTAGTTTCTAGTTCTGTGCTACCTTTGTTTCTGTAGATTCTCCCACTTCATGTAGCCCCAAACATTAATTTATTCGCATAACCCATTTTTCACACAGTAGCATTTTAATCCAAGTGTTCAAAGATTTAACGTACTTAGCTCGCGGTATTTTAAGGAAGCGTCATTTTTCCTTGCTATAACTGACTAAAATATCTACCATGAATTCGGTGATGAACCCTCCTATGATTTGATTGAGCCAATGATCGACAGCACGGGCAATCTTATCTTCTAATGCCTCTAGTTTGTGCACCAATTCTGGAGTCTACACAATAGGTTTGTTGAGTTTTACCTTCCTTGGTTATCTGCTAGCTTCGCGATCCACTCATACAACTCAGTGTGGAAGGATGTAAAGAAAATTTCATGGACCTCTATATATAAATAGCAATCTAACCACTCTTCCTTTGATAGTCACGGATTCTTGTTTTCCTCTGTCGCAAACTCGTGAATCTGTTAAACACACAAATGGTAGAAAGAGTATGAAAGATAAAACATGAGAGTACATTTTTTTATTTATGAACGATATACATTTATAATGCATGGTGTGACTGTTGGGTTCCACATCCCAGGGTCTCTTGCACTTCCTTAGTCTATTCATCTTCCACACTAACCCTTAGAAGATTAGGTGTCCAACATTCCCCCCCTTAATCCAAAGGTTTATGTATGAATCCAAGAAGAGAGTTGTAATACAAAATGTGCAAAAATGTATGGCAGCACTAGGTTGAATGTGCTCTCTGAAATGTTGGTATAAAGGGTGGTGGATTAAGGATGACCACAAGCACTGGAATGCTTAGTGCAGTTCCTAGAACTCTTCCAATTTTGGCATGAAGCTTAGGTCTTCTGCTAGAGGAAGTGCTCCCAATGTTTTGAAGAGGGAAACCTTTAACCATGAAAGGGAGGTCTCACCCCACATAAAAGGGAGTAATTCAACCTAAAAAGGGAAGTCTCAACCTGTGATGGTTTAAGGACGACCAACAACTCTGGAATGCTTAATTCAATTCCTGGAACTCTTCCGAAATTGGCAAGAAGCTGAAGTCTTTTGATAGAAGAAGTCTCCCCAATTCTATTCTTAAAACTCTTCGGAAACTCGCAAGAATTTGAAGTCTTCTGCTAGAGGAAGTGTCCTAAATTACCAACTGAAGGCATGCTCAAGGGCATCTTTGTCTCTAACTACAACTTTGAAATTGGTGTGATAGGTTGTGGCTCAGGCTCACTTGATGTGGCTTTGAAGCTTGTAGATGACCATCATTTCCCCCCTGTCAGATACAAGGTGAGATGATGGAGAAAACTCAACTGTAAGACTGTTTAATACTCTAGAACAAGTTCTGACATGTGACTAGAATATCTTCTTGGTTATTGATGCCCATTGCCAAGAAGTGATCCATCCAAGATGAATCTTTGTTCTTGCAGGAGGTTTGTTTCTGAAGCATTTATTTGAAGAATGACTGGTTTTATGACAGTGCTTACATGGATGAAGATCAAAACAATGATCTTTCAGATGGCCAACTCGGTCACAGTGTTGGCATTTCATAAGTTGTTGTTGTTGTTGTTGCTATGGAAGAGGGGCAGAATCTGGAACAGCTGGAGGTGAACTATCATGAAGGAATCCAACACCCTAAAACTGAATGGGCTTTGAGTATTCTGGAATATGAAAGGAAAATTCCTTCTCATATCTAAGACTAGTTTTATGCTTGTTATGAGCAAGCTCTTCCCAAGGTCTGATGACCGACTTGGGAAGTGTAGACTGAACTTTTGCTTCTGCATGCATTTTTGTTGCTTTATTGGGTTCTAAATCTGAATGAATTGTAACATTATTGACTTGCTGTTGATGTGTGGTTGCCTCAATGTTCTGAACAAAAATAGGTTCAAAATCATGTCTATTTTGAGGTAGCTCTTCTTGTTGTAGCTGCAATTCAAGCTGCAAGAAATCAATTTTGTCTTGTACATTTTGCAAGCAAGTTTGAATGTTAAAGACAGTTTCCTTACTGACTTTTACCATCCCATCAATAGTGGAAAAGATTAGACTATTCAATAACTGTAATACATCATCAATTTGCTCCATTTAATGACGATGTTGCATGGATATCTCACACAATGCCAAATAATCGTAACTTTAAAGAATATAAACAACCCCTAATGCTTATGAACATTAAACTCTGTCGTTCCAATTAATCCTCCAACATATTCACTTTCAAAGCAGAAATGATGGCTATCAAAACTTCAACAACTATAGCACCATGTCACGAACAAGAGTTGAATGCTCATATATAAATGCTTTGACTAGGGTACGAACCAATATTCTTTGATCTTTCCACTTTCTTCAAAGAAAAGGATCTGCCCTCATATATCACATAGAATTCATGGAGAGCTAACAATGCATATGCCAAATTGCAATATATATAAAGGGTCAATGATACCTCTAGTATTCCAATAAGAATGACTAACAAAACAATGAGCCACTTGTAGGAGCTATGCACCAATGAAAGGATTATTCCACATGTTCATGTAGGTATGAATGCACAGAGATGAACCAACCAGCTTGTTGCTCTAACACACAACTTCTATGCATTCAATATACACTAGGGTTCAATAAAAATCAGTGAACACATACCTCAACCAACAATATTCAACACACTGCATTTATATAAATCACAGACTCAACCCAAACCCATAACGATTAATACACCAGCACATATATCATTTAACATTAAATCGGGAACTGAGTGAGGAGATGAATTTAGTGTCCAATGAAGGAGATGAAGAGAACAAAGAAAAGAGGAGAAATCTTTTCAAAAAATGGTCCATGGCCTTCAGAGCGATTGCATTAACTGCACATCACATCTCCTCGTGGTTGTTGGACAATATTGCAACGACCTAGAGTCATTCTCACTTAGCCCAATAGTCCAAGGTTCGAATCAAAGAGAGGCACACTGCAACACAGTTCTTCTACACCTTATCAACATAAAATCTTAGAAAACTCCAGAGTACAAAAGCTATTATCATTTACGTTGGATCGAGCATTTGAGAGTTAAGGATGCATTTTGAGTTGGAGGCTAGTCAGCTAACATATTTGATGTGAGAGTAGGAGATTAAAATTTATTCCTCTCAACAAGGATAGTCTAGTACAAATGCAAATGGATGTTGCTATTCTAGATGGTGTTGTTAATAGGAAATATCATGGATTTAAGAAAATGGACCAAAAGAAATCAGGGAGGAGGCGTGTATTTTTTCAACTAGACACAAGTAGTGTATTCATCATTGAACTGGACCAAGAAGACAATGCAGACACTTTTAAAAGGAAGATGCAGATGGCCTTGAATGTACTCACTGAAGAAAATTCTTTGACATTTGGAGACACACTGTTAAAGAATTATCTAAGTACAGTGTGAAATAATGCTCCTCTTCGTCATATGCTCCGATACCAAAACCCAAGTCAATAATGTTGATTCAGATCAAGTAACCTAAAACATAGAAATTCTGGGAATTTCTACAGTTACAAGAATGCCGAATCCGTATAAGAACATCTAGTTTTCATACTTGACCTCCTAGAATGACCATTCAGCTTTGTGAATTTCAGAGTAGCCTCTCTTTCAGTAGGATACTAATCCTCTTCTTCCTCGTTCACTAGAATGGAGCATTCATAACCCTCAAACCTGTTAATTCCACCATACAAATCTGCATCAAAAGTTATGGCTGAAAGCGATGTGAGCTCTTGTTCCTTCTTGCACCTTTCCTCCTGAATTCTAGAAATATCAGCATTGAAAACAGTGAAAAGAATCTAGTCTAAACATTGTTTAAAGTGAGGTTTGTTGGCTAATAATCGTGCCAAGCCTAACAACTCATTTGTTTTGTCCCTTTGAGGAAGATGGAGCAATAAGCAATGCAAAATTGTTTGCACTTGATGAATAGGTTCAGAACAAGGAAACTATGTTGATGTTGAACCTTGTTACAAAGGAAATACACAGCTAATAAATAACCTGGAACTGCATAGGGGAAATGGTTTAACTTAGAGCGAGGATCAACATACACAGTTGTGAACCAAACTCAACAACTACACTAGGAATTAGAATCACCATGACGAGGAACTCAAAACACTGAAGGAAACCATTATGCCACGAGGAAGCCAGAATGGTGAGAGTGTTGTATTTAAAAACACACAATCAAAATGAAAACTGGTGGTGTGGTAGCTTGGAGTGAGCATTATATGACAGTGTTCAATGTTTAGGAATGGCGATTACTCAACCTCAGCCATCAACAACATTCACATCTTCAACACGGTCACTGAGCAATGGAGTAAATGGTGTCGAGGGGGTTATAGAATGCATAGGAAATGACCGTATTAATGAGTACATAAATAATGGTATGGCTGTCAGTAGTAGCATTACCATGGAGCAGCATTCAACTTGGAGCAACTGTCAGGAGTAGCATTACCATGGAGCAGCGTTCAACCTGGAGCAGCTATCAGGAGTAGTGTTACTAGCAAAAGGGTACATAGAGGAGAGGCAACGGATTTCTGACAGACAGTAAATTAATGGAGCATTACAGATAGTGGGTAGAAATGGGATGTAAAGCACAGGCTGATGAGAGGGTAGATGGGTTAGGTTTCAAAACAGAGGAATGCCCAAGTGGAGCATATTGACATCATTTCTATAGTTGGATGACTGACCAAATAGAAAAATGACAAAAAAATTCTAGAAAATCTAAAAATGCCCAGGCCTAAACTTGGCTCACAGTAATTATGTAGGTAGGAATACGCCTGCTACTCTGATACCATGTTAAACACATGCATGGCAGAAAGAGTATGAAATATTAAACATGAGAGTACATTTTTTATTAACGAATGATATACATTTATAGTACATGGTGTGACCATTGGGTTCCACATCCCAAGGTCTCGTGGACTTCCTTAGTCTATTTGGCTTCCACACTAACCCTTAGAGGATTAGGTGTCCAATAGAATCTTCCTGTCCGGCCAATCTTCAATTCCTTTCTTTGTTGGATTTTGGTGATACAAGTTAATTAGCCAAACAAATCCCTGTACTACTGGCCCTTTAGGCAACAATCCATGGAGCACGGACTGAGGTCTCACCCAAGGTAGTATGGGATGGTGCTAGAACTAGGTTTCCACACCCTCGAGATGTCTGAGAGGTTCAATTGGTGTCACTATTTTTCCTTGCAGGCAGGTCACTTCATGCACTTCCATGTTCCCCACGCCCTTATACATTGCCTTCGCGCAGCCTTAACCAGGGGTTGTGGAGCTTCCGCGCTGCTAGAGCCACGCTCTGCACTATTACTTAAGATATTACATATCTTCATATACCAATTAATTACCTTCGCGTACTTGGATGTTTTATGTTACAATTAGTTATACCAAACATTCAAATAAGTTAGCGTGACATATAAATAGTATACTTGTAAATTATACCCAATCATATATTAAGACAAGAAAAGATGCACAAAAACATGGTAAACTTTATTTATTGATTCTTCCAACGATTAGAGACTCGACCTGCCCTGTGCATTAAGCTGTAGGGGTCCGCACACTCAGCTACGGACTGCTAGGCCTCTGCGCACTCAGTTGCAGAGCCTTTCCCTACTCTACAACCCACAAACAAACTTTACACTAAAGCATAATCACTTAGACTTTCTTTTATTTCTTCATATTCTATCCTCATTGTTAGTTATCTTATACACTTAGAGCCTCACTCTATTTATACAATCCCATGGTCCACGGACCATGGGTAGGTCTATCCAGCCGACATTACATTACAAAAACTAGGGCGAACAACCCTGTGACTCTAGTATGATTTCGCGCCCCGCGCCCCCAATTTGCGGAGCTTTTACAAAAAGATTCAATCAAAACTTGGGATTTAAGCCCCAAAACCTGCCTTGGGGGGATTCCATGCCCAACAATTTGTTTTCATTGTTCTGTGTTGGAGTCATGATTCCCATACAATTCTCTAAGATTTTCTTGTGATTGAATCCTGTGAAACACAACCATGGACTTTGCTTCTACCAAGAATTATCTTGTGGAAGGAGTTGTTATTGCCACTGAGGAAGTTGTTACGACGGAGCCTAAAACAAATGTCGAGGGGCCCAAGGCTGCTAAGAAGGTGAAGGGTCCCAAGGGATCCAAAAAAAATAACAGGTGGTGATTTTTGGTTTAGAAACAAGGAAAAAGAAATGATGGATTCAGAAGCTACATTGCCAAGATTGGTGTTGGGAAGCATTTATCCTTCCTTAGAAACCAGGGAACCCACAGTAAAAACCATTATTTCTGTCAATGTTTCAAATCCCAACAGGGATCCATCATTAGGACTACTATTGAGTGTTGAAAGAAGAAGAGCTAGATAGCGAGATATAAATGGTTATGAGGAAAGCTATTTTGATTTAAGGAAAAAAGGTGAAAGTTGGCTGTTTAATAATTAATAATATCAATATCAATATCTATATATCTATATCTTATATATTATATATATATATATATTATATTTAATATATATTATATTATATATATATATATATATATATATATATATTATATATAGATTAGGTTATTTATTTAATTATAAATATTAATTTCTGATGATAAATTAATATTAATTATAAATAGTAAAGGGTATCGTAGTAAAAATATTTCTCTTCTTAATAATTAATAATTTTTCATCCTTAATAAATAATATTTTGCATATAATAATTTTAAATGATTTATAATAATAAGTATCTTGTAGCTAAATTTATTAATAATTTAAAAAATAATTGATAAAAATAAGAATAATAATAATAAATAGTGAGTATTATAATTGTTATAAATAATTATTGTTAATAGTTTTTAATAAATAATAAATAATAGTAATAATTAATAAGTGTTATGTTATACTAAATATTAATAATAATGAGTTAATTTATCAAAATTAATGAGATTTTATCAATTTGAATATTAATCAGATTATTTTAGGGGTTACTGGATTAATTCTTAATTTTTGAATTAATGATAATACTAATAGTTTATAATCGATAATAATAATTAGTGATAATAATAATAATTTTTAATAATCATAAGTAGTAATTTTATAATGATAATTAATCAATACTACTGACACTAAATAGTCAAAATTAATAGCTAATAATATTAATACAAATTATGAATTATCTACTACTTAAAGAATTATGAATTATGACAAGTTTTGGGTCACCTAAAGGGCCAAAAACACCTCAAAAATGCCCTCTCTGCCACTTTTTGGCCACACAGGAAGTAGTGTTGGGAGAACTAATTTTTGGAGTGGCAAATGGGCACAAAATTCAAAAATTGCACTTGTCCTAGAATGTAGATAGATAGACCTTTCCAGCAAGCCAACTTGGAGCAAATTGGGTGAAGGGGAAGGCCTCCAAATTCAACTGGGAAAAAGCACTACGCATAGAAAAAGTGGTGCTACGCACAGGATGAAAAAGTGCGAATTTTTTTCAAAAACTCTGTTTTTCGCCTAGTTTTCTTCTAGTTTGACTTTTTGTCTCTTATGGTCAAACTAATGAGCTGACATGATGTAAATTGATGTACTATGGTGTAAAAATGATAAAATTTGACTTTATAAGGTAGATACATCAATTGTAGGTGGTTTGGAGTTGAATGAATTAGTTTCCTAGGTTTTAGAGGTAAGTTGTTCCACTGTCTATTTTTGTGTTCCTAGTTTAAATATGGTTGAAACCACCCCTCTTCTCATGGATTCAACCCTTGATGGATAGCATAGGTGGTTTGGAGGTCTATATCATGTGTTTTTCAGTCATTTTCAAAGGTTGGACTCTTGTGAATGCTTTGAGCATTATTGTACATTCATTTCTACAGTTTGGCAAGGAAATAGACCAGGGTTTGCAGCATTTTGTGGGATTCCTGTGGCAAGGTGATTTAGTATTTTTTCTCCTTCTGTAATTCAAGTTATCATGTGTTTATGTGTGCCATTATATCTCTCTTTTTCAGCTTAACTAAATGAATCAAGTATAAAGGTGGAAATCATTCATGTTGCAGTGCTCTACCTTAGGGTTTGTTTAGCTTTACATGTTTTCTACTATTTGAAGAGGACTTATGACACTTTCATGTCCTCTCCAACTCCTCACCAGTCTTAAGACTCTTCATTTCACTTAATTCAAAGTACTAAAGCATTTTCCTACCTCACCCCATAGAAATATCTGCAAGAGTGAGTTCATTTCTTGGACCCAAAACTGCCTTTTACATTTGATCCAGCAAACCAACATAAAACTCAATCAAACTCCTCTGAGCATATACCTAACCTAAAATTAGTCTTTATATCAGTGATATCAACCCTCATTTGCTATATTTTCCTGAGATTGACAAGGAGCCCTCCCCCGACCTGGTAGGGCTAGCTACTAGGTTAAGCGTGGTTTGATGTTACCCTACACCTGCCTTTCTCAGCCTGAGGTAGGTTTAGGCTCTAACAGAATTGACCAAATTATCTCAGTTTGCAGGAGCATATACAGCTAGCACTTTGATAAAGCAACCGAAGTTAATCAATTTGTCAAGGAAAAGGATCAGAGGATTAGATAACTAGAAGAATAGTTAAGGGAGGAAAAACAGAGGATTGATCAACAAGCTATTGAAAGACAATAGCATCTATCTTAGGAATTCGAACAGTTGAAACTGGCACATCATGAAGAGATCAATTCTAAGGATGAGCAAATAAAGCAGCTACAACTCTCAATAGATCAAATAAAATACAATCCCAAAATTGAAGAGTTTATAATGGAAGCCTTAGAAGTAAATAATTTCTTGTCTCAACAGCTAACCCAACTCTTCCAAAAGATATCTCTCATTCATCCGCTATGTATCAAAACGAGCACACTGATAGATCAAGTAGTCAATTCCAGGTTGGAATTCGAAGATTCAGATCACAAGATCATAGATTACATCTCTTGGCAAAACGTAGGAAAGGGAAGGGCTACTAAATCACTGGTAATTGAAGAATATCACAAATAGATATTATCTTTAGAATGGGAGACATAGATGATCAAAGCAGAAAGAAAAACTTTGAGGGCTAGGGAAGTGAGGAATAATATCATTGAACTGATTAATGATAACTTACACAATGCCAATTCGATTTTTGAATGTTCCTGAGAAAACCTTCCAAAGGCAAAGGTGTTGGCAAAACAATGGAAGCAAGATTTGAATACCAACGAGGAGTAAATCAAAAAATTAAAAAGACTCAATTGGGATGCACATTGGTTCTACTTTGTCAAACCGCATAGTCAACAAATGACAATCAAACGTCTTGCTAATGCAGTTGATCGCATGATACCAAAACTCTCGGATGATGTGTACAAAGGTCAGTTGCATGCTAGGATGAGTCATCCACCAGAAGTCCAAACTATGCTTGAGATTTGTCAATTAGATCCATAGGAGGAAGGATAGATGTGATGCATCTTTTTAGAGTTATTGCAATTCTATTTTTATCATGAAATCCCATATTTTGAGAGAGGTCATTCTAACCACTTCAAGCACTTTTTACGAACAATTTATTTTATTTTAACGATAAAGACCCTTTCAGGTCACTTTAGAAAGGGTCCTAAAATTGTATTAAAATTAGATTTAAGAAGATAACACTTCTGCACTTCTAGATTTATTTTTGTAGAAGATAAGGATCAAGGTTCAAACTTGTTATAAAGGAGAATTCAAGAGGACTTGCATTTCTGTATCTTTTGGAATTTTCGGAAATAAGAAGAATGAGCCAGACTGTTATTCTCATACCAAGATTCAAATACATATGGTACTTTTATCAAATGTCTTATTGTTACATGTTATGCAAATAAACAATCTTTTTCATTCGATATTGTTATCTCATGTGAATGTTCATACAATTTTTCATTACATCACTTTTGAGTAAGTTAGAATTGGTATTCTATAAGCACATATGTTGACAATTCATGTTATTATGAAATGCAATATGTTTTATATCACTTTGTGGTCATCATTCATGCTTAAATTTCTATAGTCAAGTGACTGATCTTTATTGGCATTCGATTACCAGGAATCATTATAAATCGTATTCATATTGTATACCCGAGTTATTTATATATAGATTTATTTGTAGATTTACAACTCAAATGATCTATCACCTCGTTATATACTCAAAACACTCATTCATCAAAACACATTTGATTGGGAAATTGGTTCCATATTACCCTGTCAAAGCCACCATCTCAAATGTAAAAGGAACTATATTAAGGGTAGGACCAGGTGGTTATCTCCAATGTTGGTGCAACGATTTTAGAGGCATCAACAATGCCCTAAACAAGTCAACCTATTGAATGCCTCCTTCCCAGACAGTTTCATGGCCCGAAGACGTCCTTAAATGACTCCTTGAAGGACCAACATAGGTAGGATCATGTAAGCGTGCTCTGTAGAACACTTAGGCCAATGCAAGGGTGTTCTGCAAAGCACTTAGGCCCATTTTGACCTGCACTAAATGAGATTGAGTGAAATTTGCATAGGGTTCTAGGAATATTCCTTGGTTATAGATCATTCTAGAAGGATCTCACCTCTTATCCCCTCTTATGAGCTTGAAGTTGGATAGGCTAAGGATCCATTAACCTCCTATCCTCTCATCCCTTCTTGCATGGCAACTAACTTTGAGTTTGGAAGGCCATTCAATACCCTCATTGATGACAAAACCTCCTCCATCTTCCTATAAAGTGAGCACTCATCTAAGTGATCAAGGGTTGGACTTTGATGATTGTAAGGAGATAATATTAGTTTGAGAATTGAGACTATTGTAAGTGTCATTATGCTACTAGAATGACATGCTTATGATGTAATGTGGATGGAACCAAAGCTGGAGGAGTGACTACGAATCACACTTCATGGTTGTAATTCCTTATTTTATTCAATAAAGTATTTGAACCTTTTTTCCCTGATCTGGAATCTTATGCAACAGATCAATAAGATTGCTAGAATACATAGACATTGAGGCAATCAGAGAAAACATAACAGTCAAACATGTAAACAAAACAAGTTTAATAAGGAGTTTACCTAATGCTCTTGGGCTATGTCTCCTGGTCCAACCTTTCAGTGGTGGCCTTTCTATTATGTTTTGAAGTAGATTTTTTACAATAGTGAGCTTGATTCAAGACTCACTAAATAGAATGAGGTCAGTAGGAATGGAGTGCACAGACTATCCTTATTGAAACTCAACCTCTGAGGGTCATAGTAGTATGACAGGCCTATATCGAGGAGCTTGTTGGAACCTCTCAAGCCTTCAATGGAGTATACAGACACTATGACTCTCTCAAGCTCTGTCTGGCTCGATGCTGCATTCAAGTCATCTCAGCTTCTACTCTCTATTCTCTACTATTAGCTTCTTTCATCTTTTTATGTGCCCATTCTCTGCTTCTGTTAGTTCATGGCTTTAAAGCTAGTTTTCTCTTTGACTACTCATTTTCACTTCCTGTCCTTTTGGTTTCCTTTCCTTTGTCTATTTGTATTCCTTTGCTCTGGGTCATCATCACTGGGTAATGTCTCGCAGGGAGGTGGCCACTTGTTTTGCTAACGAACTGGGTGTCAAATTCCCTGAATCATACTTGAATGGCCATTAAATCTATTTGCATCAAGATCACCAGTGAACATCAATCATTTTCCAACTCATCATCCACGCTAGACGTCAAATCCCTTGTCATCTTGCTTTTTGACCTGTCAAATCTGGTCAATCATCGGGACGTATGTTCATCATTGATCTGGACCCCCCAGATTCTATATTTGTCCTTCATATCGTGTGGACAAGTCACACGATGTTTACCCGTCTGATGCAAGTGGTTTTCTCTCTCTTCCATCGGACGTGTGTCACTCAATGTGTGGCATCAGGAAAGACTCAGTCAAAACTGCTTACCACCTTGAAGTCTTTCGATATTCTACTAGTTTTGGGGAATCCATGCTACAGAACCAAAACAGTTACTTTTCCTAGTTTTATAGCATTTTCAGTTTGGAGCATTTCGGGACTTTCCTTCACTGAGGGGGACACCTTAGCGCTTAGCACTAATCGCATATAAGAATCCACCTCTATTTTCTGAATTAGCCTCTAGTTTTGCTAGTTTTGTGCCTTTGCGTTTTACCATGGGCCAACGGTCTGCGTGATCGACCGAGGGTCCTTGTTGCTCCACTCTAGTCACAACTGCAATTGTTATGAGCATTCCTTCTGATACTTTTGATCTTTTCTAGGACTTGAATCTTTGAGCATAATTTGAAACAATCATGAAAACTTGAGAGTTTTAGGATCAAATTTGGATCATGGCCTTCCCACTGAAAAAGATTTTGGACCACCAAAAGTTGGTTTTCTTTCAAGCATCAATCAAATGAGGGTATTGCTTCCTCGCTTGCTCAATCTCTATCCATTTCACACTACTTGGCTTTGAACCTTTGAGTCCGATCCTAAGGTACTTAACATGACCTCTACATGTAGTTCTTACCTTCCTATCTGGAACTGCATCTTCCTACAACTCATTAAGATATTCAGGTAATAGATCATCAATAAAAGGCAATTGACTTTGCTCTTCTAGATCTTCAATTAATGAAGGTTTAACTAGTCTAAAGCTATCTACATTAACAACTGAGTAGATGTGCATGTAAGCTGGTAGATCAAGGAGAAAAGCATTCTCACCAATTTTCTCAAGTATCTTGAAAGGTCCATACCTTATTGGCTTCAACTTCTTACCTTCACCTTGCATTCTCTCTTTGCTGATATACAGCCAGACTTGAACACCAACTTGGAAACTATGCTCCATTCGATGCTTGTCATGCCTTGCCTTGTACTTGCCTTGGCTCTTTTCTAGCTATTCCTATACTGCCTAGTGAATCTCTTGGATTTGTTCAATGAACTTGGTTGCCTTGTCCACATCACTATGTCCATCAACTACTATGTCTTTACCAAAGAAAAAATCCAAGGGAGACCTTGGTGTGAAACCAAAATAGGTCTCAAAAGGAGATCTCTGTGTAGAAGAATTTTTAGCTCGGTTGTAAGCATGCTTCACATAACATAAATGTTCATCCCAAAGTTTGGGATGCTTGTTGCAATAGCCTCTGAGCAACTGGATCACTGTCTTGTTGACCACTTCTGTTTGACCATTGGTTTGCGAATGAGAAGTTGTGCTTTTCTTCAGCCTGGTGTCCATAAATTCCTACAAACTTGACCAATAGTTCCCAACAAATTGGGTATCTCGATCAGATATTGGAAGTGGGTAATCCAAAATGAACCCATACATGCTGAAAGAACAACTTTTCAGTTTGTTCAACTGTTATATGTTTGTTACAAGGTATTAAAATACACATTTTGCTAAACCTATCCACAACAACATATAAATAGTCATGACCTTTCGTAGATTTAGGCAGTCCTCCAATGAAGTCCATGGAAACACTTTCCCAAGGATGAGAGGGAACTAGTAGTGGAGTGTACAAGCCTAGTTTTCTATTGCTAGGCTTGATTTTAGCACACATGGTACTCCCTGTTACATATCTAGAAACTGTCTCATTCATTTTCGTCTAATAACAAAATCTTTGTAGTTGTGCAATCGTTTTAGTTACACCAAAGTGACCTGATATTAAAGAAGTGTGTGCTTCTCGAATTATCTTTACTCTTTCAGTTTGTGGAATGCATAGCTTCCCACAATGATACAAGAGTTGGTCCTTAATATGATAATCCAATTCTTCTACCTGTTTGCCTTGGCTTAAAGTTGCATACATCTTTAAAATCTATATCTTGAGCATATTGTTCAATGTAGCTCTCATGCAATACTAAATTATGCTTAAGTATAGTAGATGCATTTATAATTGGTCTAGATAACATATCTTCAACTTTATTGTGTATGCCCTTTTTATATCTGATGACTAAATGAAACTGTTGTAGAAAACCATCCATCTATAGCGTCTTGATTGTTGCACCTTAGTTTGGGAGTGTAGATATTGAAGTGGTTGATGATCAGTATGTATAACTATCTCTTTGCCCATTAAGTAATGTTTCCACTTTTCACACTCTGTACTAATGCATACAATTCTTTATCATATGTGGGATAGTTAACTACTACAAAATTAAATGTCTCAGAATGATAACATATGGGTTTACTGTGCTGCATCAACACTGCTCCCATGGCATAGTCACTGGCATATGTTTCAATCTCAAATGGTCTTTGAAGATCAAGCAGTGTTAGTACTGGTGTTGTACTAATATTTGCTTTCAAGGTGTCGAAGGCTTTCTGCTCTTTGCCTCCCCACTAAAACACCTTGTTCAATCCTATTAAAGCATGTAAGGGAGCCGAAATTAAGGAAAAGTTAGAAATAAACTTTCTGTAATATTTTGTTGCTCCTAAGAAGCTTTTAATTTCTATAGCAGATTTTAGTTTAGGCCAGTTTACAATGATTGCAACCGTAGAGGGATCTATCTTCAATTCACCACCCCCTACTATATGTCCCAAATAATTCAAAGATGTTTTGCGAAATTCACATTTTGAGAGTTCAACATAAAGTTTTTCTCTTTTCAAAACATCTAATGCTGCTTAACATGCTTTAAATGTTCTTCCCATGTTTTTCTAAATATAAGAATGTCATCCAGATATACAACAAAAAAAATCATCAAGAAAATTTTTGAGTACATCATTCATTACTCTCATGAAAGTAGCAGGAGCATTAGTTAAGCCAAAAGGCATAACTAGCCACTCATACAATCCATGCTTTGTTTTGAAAGTAGTCTTCCATGCATCTTTCTCTGCAAATCTGACTTGATGATAACCACTATGCAAATCTAACTTGGAAAAATAAATGGCTTCCTTTAATTGATCTAATAGATCATCTATGTGAGGAAGGGGATAATGATTTTTTATCGTTATCTTATTCAGTGCTTGGTAATCAATGCACATTCTCCACGAGCCATATTTCTTTTTCACCAGAATGATTGGGGACCCACATGGTGATGTGCTAGGTCTGATGAACCCATTCTCAAGCAACTACTGTACCTGCCTCTTGATTTCTGCATTGTCTAAAGTGGACAACCTTTTATACTTGTGGTTGCGATTGTTGCTTCATCTCCTGAGTCTGAACCCAAATATTTTTGAATAGCTACAGTAAACTTCTTCTTCTTACCCTCTAACTTCTTAGGTTTCAACTCTGGATGCAAAATCCAACAGTGTTCATCATCATGCCCATCCTTCTTACAGTGAGTGCATGGGAACTTGCTTTTCTGTACAGTGTTTTTCTTCCTCTCTTTCCAGTTCTATTTTTTTTCTCCTTATTTTTTCTTGCAGTGGGTTGGGATGATCCCCCAACTTTTGTGTTCCCATTCTTACCTCTGGCTTCTATATGCATAGCCTGAACAGATACTTTATCTATACTAGTGGGATTAAACATGAGGATAGTGTGCCTCATGTAGCTTTGTAGACCACCTATATACTTCAATAGAGTCTCAGGTGAGTCTAAAGAAATTCTCAGAATCAAATCTCTTTTCCTAAATTCTTGGGCGTAACCTTGTACACTTTGCCCTTTTAGTTTTCGAAGAGTTTGCCAGCTCATCATGGTTTGTTGCATGTAGGCTAGTGGATAGAATTGCTTTTTAATTGCAAAAACAAATTCACTCTAGATAGAAAGAATCTTACCACGTTTCTTCATGTCATCTTGTGTCCTGCATTCCCACCATACCAAGGCAGTGCATCCAAGGCCTTGAATCTTACTCTTTTTTGAGTCAATGCTCTGTACTCTACAATAAACATCAATCTGTCTGATCCAATTATCTATTTTCTCTGCATCCTACTCTCCACCATATATTGGTAAATCAAATTCAACATCTAAGTTAATCAAATATGTCTTCTTTTTATGTTCAGGGCTGTTAGGAGGCGTGAGGAATTTTTCTTCTTTCCCTTTGCCTTTGGAGTGGTCATGGGGGAGAGATTCTTCTACTCCTTTATCTTGTTTGGAGCTTGATGCATCTTCATCTCTATGTTTCTCATAGTCCCTATACATTTCCTCCACCATGGATTTCAGGGTTATAAAACTATCCATGAACTGGAGGTCTGATTCCAAGGGATTTTATTCTGACATTTTCCTCTTAGAATAGACTCTTCTAATTTCTGGGTTAGTTTCAGCCAATTCTCCTTCTCCTAATTTAAGCTTTGATCTAGTTAGCATTCAACAACAAAATCCAACACAAGCTTGTCTAACCTTAATAACTCTAAGCTCTGATACCACTTGATCTGGAATTTATGTAGGATAAAGAATGAAAGGTATTACAGACTCATTTGCATGGATGTCCCTATGTTACTTATGCAATGGATCGATAAGATTGCTAGAATACATATAAATTGAGGCAATCAGAGAAAACGTAATAGTCAAACATGTAAACAAAACAATTTTATTAAGGAGTTCACCCAATGCTCCTGGGCTACGTCTCCTGGTCCAACCTTTCAGTGGTGGCCTATCTATTATGTTTTGAAGCAGAGTTTTGACAAAAGTGAGCTTGATTCTTGACTCACTAAACATGATGAGGTTTGTAGGAATGGAGTGCACAGGCTCTCCTTACTGAAACTCGACCTCTGAGGGTCACAGTAATATGACATGCCTATACCGAGGAGCTTGCTTGAACCTCTCAAGCCTTCAATGGAGTACACAGAGTCTCTGACTCTCTCTGGCTTTGTCTGGCTTGATGCTACCTTCAGGTCAGCTCGGCTTCTACTCTCTATTCTCTGCTATTAGCATCCTACATCTCTATATGTGCCCGTTCTCTGCTTCTGTCAGTTCTTGGCTTTAAAGCCAATCTTCTCTTTGACTGCTTGTTTCCACTTCTCGGCCTTCTGGTTTCCCTTCCTCTTTCTATTTGTATTCCTCTACTCTGCGTCATCATCACTGGATAATGCCTCACAGGGAGGTGGCCACCTATTTTACTAATGAACTGGGTGTCAGATTCCCTTAATCATACTCGAATGGCCGTTAAATCTATTTGCTTCAAGATCGCCCACGAATATGAATCGTTTGCCAACTCATCATCCATGTTGGATGTAAAATCCCCTATCATCTTGCTTTTTGACCTATCAATTCTGGTTAGTCATCGGGATGTATCTCCATCATTGATCAGGACACCTCAGATCCTACGATCGTCCTTCATATCGGGCGGAAAAGTCGCATGATATTTACCCGTTTAATGTGGGTGATTTTCTCTCTCTTCTACCGGAAGTGGGTTGCTTGATGTGTGGCATCAAGCGGGACTCAGTCAAAACTACTTATCACTTCAAAGCCTTCTAATATTCTGCCAGTTGTGGGGAATCGATGCTACAGAACTGAAACAATTACTTTTCTAAGTTTTATAGCGTTTTTGGGTTCGAATGTTTTGGGGCTTTCCTTCAATGAGCGGGACACCCTACGATACCCGATTATCATTTACCACTAATTGCGTATTAGATTCCACCTCTGTTTCCCAAATTAGCCTCCGGTTTTGCCAGTTTTGTGCCTTTCATTTTACCATGGGCCAACGGTCTATGCACTCGACCAAGGGTCCTCGTTGCTCTACTCTTGCCACAACTATAATTGCTATGAGGATTACTTCTGATAACTTCAATATCTTCTAGGACTTGAATCTTTGAGCATAATTTGAAATAGTCATGAAAAATTAGAGAGTTTTAGGATGCAATCTGAATCATTCCCATATGCTTATCTTGTTATATGTTGTTTATATGTGTGAATGTATCTGATTCCATTTACCTGTATTCAATAGATCTTTTTCTTTGATTGGTTCTTTGTCTTCTGTTGATGTTTACAGGTACTTCTTAAGCATGTTAAGTATGGGAAGGATCAACAGGGTTGATACAAAGGAGACAAGAGGAAAGAGGAACTAAAAGTAGGTCTTCTCATCTTCTTTGTATTATCTATTGCTTATAGGCAAAGGTTAAAGTGCTTTAAACTGTTGTTCTAGATATGGCTACTTATCTAGGGAATTAGTATTTATCCGTACATACCAAATTCTCCAAAACAAATTGGCGACTCCACTAGGGAACGATCCTCATTCCAAGTAGCTCATCCACATCCTAGGACACTCCACCAGATGTTACATCCTTTCATTGATTATATTTCAGCCTTGTTGAAGTGTTATTTGGTAAAAAATTGAGGTTAGATGACTCTTGAGTGTCGTCTCAGGAATCAGCATAGGCCTGGTTAGGGGATAGTGCTCCGCAGAGCACCCTTGAGTGAGAGACATTACTTTACACCGTATTTAGGCCCTATTTGACCCACAGTGATCCACCTTAGGGAAATGTTTCACCTTTGGATTGGGTTTTTTCTCCAAATTTCCTTCTATTTATGCTTGCTGAAAGATCAACGATTGTAGTATGTCTCTGAAATCAACTTGTATTTCCTCTTTCTAGCCCTACTTTGAATTGATTTATTAATTTTTCTTAAATGATTTATTTTTCATTATCTATTCATCGTCAAATTTAGATTATAGTCAATTAATCTTTGTTCGAAAGAAAGTGTTGTAAAAGTCTTGTTTTCCTTCGAAACTGAATTGTCGTAAAGTCAATGTTCTTATAAAAATATTGATTGATTATATGTGCATTAGTTTCCTTTTTGTTCATCATAACATTAAGGGATTCGAAAATAAAAACTTGCATCGTTCATATTGTATTTTGTGAATGCTTGAAAGGAATACCTAGGGAAATTGCATTACATGTTCTCTTTTCTCTTTGTTAAATATCTTATTGCTCTTTCCCTACTAACTAAGGTTTTCATTGTTCAATTGAATGAAAATAATGCTTATCATATTAGTTTCATTTTAGGAATTGAAAACATACATCACATGGTCAACATTGAAAGGAAAATTCTAAAGAAGATCAACTTAAAATTTATCTGAATTTACCTAATGGAGCATTGTCACCTAACGAAAAACATTTAGAGGTTCTAGGCTAGAGACATGTTCCGGCATCGTAAAACATAACAACTGTTGCTAACTTATATGCAATGCATCCCCAGTGTTATATCTCATTCCATGTACGTGATTATATCATAGCTCGTCCACGTACCTTCGGGTATATAGGGCAGTGTTATAGTACGTAAAGTATATGGGAATGCTCTCATTGTGTGGTTTTGCATTAGATAGCGCTAATACGGATTGGTCCTCCATGTACTTTCAGGTATATATGGGAGGACAACACTAGGTTGCTATCCATCCTTAAGTAACCGAGTCATCCACCTTGTACATTGTGATGCACCGAACACAACATTCAGGGAGATTTCCTACCTGTCCTCCTTGGTTCGCCATGAGTTATTCTGCAGTTCGCAGTTGCTTGGTAAACCCTTTTCCTAGATTATCCCTTTTTTTTTTTGTTATGTTACTTTGATTAAAATAAATTTAATTGACCATGGATAAAATCCTCCACACTCTCTCATTAGTTGATCTTAGGTTGAGACATATGGTGACAAATCCAGAGTCCACCAATCAAGGAATTCCTTTTGATGGGAATCCTAGTCCTTTTCCTCCATTTGGAAATATTGGTGCTCCTTATATGGCGACATTATCCCTTCCAAGACTTACCATTAGCTTTCCAGTATGGTTGTTTTCAACCTCCTTGGTTCAAAATGTCGTGATTTCTCCGCGATTAAGTACACCTTCAACTGGACAAAATGAACCTCGAGTTGATCCTAAATTGACCCTTTTCCTTCTTCCTTTGTTGTTTCTTCCTCCCCTTCTTCCTCTTCGCCTGGTGGAGGTATTGGTATTAGTAACCAGGAGGATAAGAACAAGAAGAAAGGGAAGAAGAAGAAGAAGAAGCAAATTCAGTAGAGGGGAAATCAAGCAACCATTGCTTTGAATGCAATATCTGATGAAAACCCATCTATCAATCCT
Source organism: Pinus taeda (assembly GCA_000404065.3). Classification (NCBI taxonomy): domain Eukaryota; kingdom Viridiplantae; phylum Streptophyta; class Pinopsida; order Pinales; family Pinaceae; genus Pinus; species Pinus taeda. The sequence continues at coordinate 15,461 of APFE030778581.1, read as the reverse complement.
CACAAAGTTCGATATCCATGCAAACTTTGTGCGGGAGACAATCTTCTTTGAAATTGTCCTGATATTTAGATCTTAGAAGAATGGTCTTCTTGTTCACATCATCCTGTGTGATCAACTTCTGGAGATCATGTTGGTGACACACCATCAACTAGTGGTAGTAAAGTTCATGGAAAGAAGGGAAAAGTTAAGTTTCCTTGTAGGTTATATGAAGGGAATCACCCATTCACCTTTGTCCCTATCTAGATGAAGCCAAAAAAGTGTTGGATAACCATCCTGCTTCTCCATAGCGACTTCCATCTTATAGGAGACTCTCCCTTAATTCTTCACTAGTTGACGAATTGACTAACCAAAATCAACCATCGATCAAACCCTCTCTCTCTGAAAGTGAATCCTATGAGTCTATACCCAACCTAAATCAATAGGTTGAGGTAATAGTTGACCCGATTTCACCTGCAATTAATTGTACCTTTCTCGAAGGGAGTGATTATAATACTAGTCAAGATCTTTTTGTTTCTTTAGATTCCAATGAGCTTGGAGGCAACCCTCCTGTTCCATCAAGACAAGATGAAAATCCTCCCATTCTTGCAACTCAAGGGGATAATTCTCCTATTCTTATGGTACCCCTCCAAGTAATCTGGTCACTTCCTTTGATTGGAATCAACTGGTAGGATATCATCTTCCTTCTTATGTGCCTTTCCAAATCATAGTACAAGTTTGTAATATGATTGTATTTGGCACTATTGTAGATGAAGGTGCATTTGTGAGTATCCTTTCCTCCACTGCTTGGCAAGTGCTCGGTTCGCCGCCACTTGTGATTATTACCTAGAATCTGTTGGCTTTTAACAGAGGAACTAGTCAACCATTATGGATCCTTCCTTAGTTGCCTATTACATTGAGAGGAAAAATCATTTATATGAATGTGATGGTAGTCCCAGGCCCTTTAGATTACAATTTACTTCTTGGGCGTGACTATGTTTATGACATGGGAGCTATTATTTCAACACTCTTTTGAGTGATTTGTTTACAGCATGAAGGCAGAATTGTCACCGTTGACCAGCTTTCATTTCCTAGTCCAAATATGGATTATAGTCAACCATCTTCCCTAAGTGGTCCTTTTGTACCAATGGTATCATCCCCGCCATAGGTTAACTATGTGGCAACCAGTTCCATGCCTACATCAAATAACGATCAATTCAGTGATGTTGTACATTATGTACTGAGGGCATTGGAACCATATCTCAAATTCCTTGCTACGAATCCCTTCCAGAGAATTATTCTCCCATCTGATGAGAACCTCTTGGAAGTTATGACCTCTTATGGGTCATGAACAAGGAATCTGAGGATAGTTATTTTACTATGTCAACCTCATTAAAAAATGAAATATCTCGCATGAGGATAGTTCCTTGTATTGTGTCAACCTCGTTAAAAGATGAAACCAAGGATATGAGGGTAGTTCCTTGTCTTGTCTTAACCTCATTAAAAAATGAAACCAAGGATAGGAAGATAGTTCCTTGTCTTGTGTCAACCTCGTTAAAAATGAAACAAGGAATATGAGGATAGTTCCTTGTCTTGTGTCAACCTCATTAAAAAATGAAACAAGGAATATGAGGACAGTTCCTTGTCTTTTGTCAACATCATTAAAAAATGAAACAAGTAATATGAGGATAGTTCTTTTACCGTGTCAACCTCATTAAAAAATGAAATAGGTTCCAGAGCATAGTTCCTTGTCTTGTGTCAAGCTTGTTAAAAAATGAAACAAAGGGTATGAGGATAGTTCCTGGTCTTGTGTCAACCTTGTTAAAAAGTGAAACAAGGAATCTGAACAGAGTTCCTTGTCTTGTGTCAAGATCATTAAAAAATGAAACAAGGTCCCAAGTTCCAAGTGGAGTCATTGATTAGATCTCGTAAAATCCTAGTCGAGTCTTTCACTTGATCTCGTAAAATAACCTTCATTCCATCTACCCTATAGCCACAAGTAGCCTACTTAGGTGAATGTAATGAAGATTGTGGGGCATTCAGCTCATGGTAAAGTTAAGTTTCCCTGTAGGTTATGTAAAGGGAATCAACCTATTCACCTTTGTCCCTATCTGGACAAAGCCAAGAAGGTGTTGGATAACCGTCTTGCTTCACTGCAGCGACTTCCATCTGGTTACAAGAGACTCTCCCTTTCATCATGTTGGGGGCATGTAAACCAATCTCAAGCATAGTTCTTCATTTCAAGCTTGTGTAAAAATGAAACTAAATTCAAGCATAGTTCTTTGTTTTAAGCTTGTGTAAACATGAAACTAAATCTAAACATAGTTCCCTATGGTTCAAGCTTGTGTAAAATGAACCCATTTCCATTTTTAACCCTTGTGATTGCCATTCTATAAACCTTTTTCGTCAGATGAGCCTTGTTTGCTTTCATCCCATTGCCACCATCCGTTTGGCTAATCATACACTTTCACTTGGTTGTTTTACCCTTTTTGAGGAATAGTTGCAATGAGTGGTCTTATTAGCCAGCCTCTTCACATAAATCAACATGCTTTGAGAAGTTCCAACATCAATAGAACCAGTTGCCATCTTAGACACCACTCGTTCCTCAAAGTGGAGTCCTCTTTAAGCTCTTTTCAGACTCTCTAAATATGAAAATATTGCCAAGTGCTTGTCCTTTTCAAATCGTTAACAGATTGGAAATGACATCTACTCAGTATAAGTTTAACTTTTTTTGGGCTGAGATAGATTATTTACGGAAAAGGAATATGTTGGTTGAACATGGCCAATAGGTTCTCTCTCATATTGTTTTATGCCTTTTCGGGCTTGAGAGACAAATCTATGAAAAATAACTTGAGAAGTTTTCTTTTTTGTCCCTTTTCAAAGTCTCTAAACATGAAAAGGACCAACTTATCTTTATCATTAAACTTGTTAAAACATCAAATAGCGAAAAACTTTTCTATCTAGAAAAGACCGAGTTTCACCTTTGCTAGACTCGTTAAATCATCACATAGTGATGGATTCACCCGAAGGGTGGAATTATACAACAAGAATATGTTATCCTCCTCAAGCTTGATAAAAAATAAAGAGGTATTGGTCAACAATGATTGGGGAAGATGGGAAAAATGGGAAAACCACTTTATGGTAGTAGGTCGCTCTTGAACATGACACATTCACTTCATCACCGTGACTATTTGGTTTGGGTTACCTGCTTGATGCTTATCATACATATGGTCTATCACACCATCCATCACTTTTTCTTTGGGCCAATGCTGCCAATTCATTTAGTATCACCGATATGTTCAAGAGAAGTCATTTAGTTAAAATTCATCCTGTGCAATACCATAAACCTTCATTTTCATGATTGCCATTCCCAAACCTTATGTCGTCAGTTAAATTATGTCTCCAAAATCATTACACGTTTCATTCTGTTGATGTGGGATACATCAAGGCCCTTCTGCGATGAGTCGCTTCTTGTCGACATCAACACATTATCAAAGAAGTTGAATTAGAAAAACCCTTCGAGTACCTTGAGGCTTGCATACATCAATGGTAGGTTTCTCACTACCGGTGATATGTTTACTGTAGGTTTTAACCCCATACAGAAATTACCTGCATATGAATTCTAAAACACAGAAAATAAACAATGCGAGGGCATAACACATAAAACACATATACACAAAGATTTTCCCCTGGATCCCAAAACCACGACTACAGGCTTGATTTTTCATTATATTCCTTTCAATGTTACAATACATACTTATACATGCCAAAGCATCCAATACCATGGACCAAAAGCCATCACATCCAAAACCATGGACCGAAAACCACCGTGTCCAAAACCATGGACCAAAAACCATTGCGTCCAAAACCATGTGTGAAAAACATGCACAAAACCATAGGTAGGTACACTCAACCTAACATAGGGTCCAAAACCAAAATTTTCTGGGGAACTACCCTGGACCTCATAGAGTGGGGTTACATGTACCCCTCAAACCGCCTGTAACTCCCCTCGCTATGCAATCAACACAACAAAGCGAGGGCTCTGCCCCGCCTCTAACCCCCAGGTTAACTACGTGGGCTAGTTGTGGAAAGAATATAACACAACCCAACATTCTCCCACTTGTTTTTTTCTTTCCACATGGTGCCACAAGAGAGCTTAGTCATTTATCTAGCCCGACAACACCTATTGTTTCTCTACACCAAGAGAACTTCTCAGACTCATAGATTTTGTCAATGCATCTGTAGTATTCTTCAAAGTGTCCACCTTTCCCATCAACACCTTTTTTTCTTCTATCATATCCCTCACAAAGTGATAATGAACATCAATGTGCTTTGTCTTTGAATGATATGCCAAGAAAATTGCACTTTGGGTGTCACAGTCTATCCTTATAGCTTCCTGTACTAACCCCGTACTTCAACACAATCTCTGCAACCAAAATGCTTCCTTGCTTGCATGAGTGGCTTCCATGTATTATGCCTCTATAGTTGATAGTGCCACTACATATTGTTTCTTACTCTTCCAACTGATTGCACCTCCAAATAGGTTAAACACATACCCACTTATAGATCTTCTCTGATCTAGATCTCCAACCCAGTCTATATCAACAAATCCACAAATATCCAACACTTTGTCTAACCCCGATCTTCCTTGCTAGCACAAACCATAATCTCTAGTGCCACGGAAATACCTAAAAACCCGCTTCATTGTTGTCCAGTGCTCCTTCCCTAGTTTTGACATAAACCTACTCAATACTCCCACTGCATGTGCAATGTCTGGTCTAGTATAGACCATCACATACAATAGGATACTGAATGCACTTGGATATGGAACACGTGACATTTCCTCTTCCTCTTCTTATGTCTTGGGACATTGTTCTGTAGATAACTTTACACCTACAGGAATAGGAACATTCACAAGTTTACTATCTTGCATATTAAACCTCTACAATATTGTCTCAACATACTTCGTTTGGTTTAACCAAAGCTTCCTCTTTGTCTAATCTCTTTTAATTTCCATGCCCAAAATATAGTTTGCAGCACCAAGATATTTCATGTCAAATTTGGAGGACAACTGGGTCTTCAAATCCTGGATAATTTCTTTGTCACTTCCAACCAGCAACATATCATTGACATACAAGACTAGATAACTAACATGGTCACCAATTAATTTAAAGTACACACAGTGATCTGCTTTGCTTCTGGTGAAGCCAAGTCCCTGTTTAAATTTATCAAATTTCCAATACCATATCCCTGGTGACTGTTTTAACCCATACAGAGACTTGTTTAACTTGCATACCAGTTCTTTCTTACCCTTCACCACAAAGCCTTCAGGTTGCTTCATGTAGATCTCCTCTTCTAGATGCCTGTGAAGAAATGTTATCTTCACATCCATCTGTTCTACCTCAAAATCAAAAGCAGCAACAACAAATAAAGGTAATCTAATAGAAGTTACCTTGGCAACAGGAGAAAAAATATCACCATATTCAATTCCTGGCACTTGGGAATAACCTTTTGCTACCAACCAAGCTTTGTATTTCTCCACCTTTCCTTCTGCATTTGTCTTCTTCTTGAACATCCATTTGCTGCCAATGGGTTTCCTTTCAGCCGATAACTCCAGCAGATCCCAAGCCTCATTTTTGTGCAAAGATTCTATTTCTTCAACCATGGCCTCTTTCTAAAGTTTTCCATCCTCTGAATCTGCTTCTTCCTTCACAGTTCTATGATCATCATCAGTAATAGATAAACCAGAATTTGAACAAAAAGCAGATGGACTATACCTTTATGGCTGCCTTCTTTCTCGAACTGATCTTCTCACACCTGGAGTTTGCGGCTCTTCATCTTCTGATTCCTCCTCTGTTGTACAGTCTGATTCTTCCTCCTTTAGCTCAAACTCCATCTTCTTAGGTTCCTTTGGTTGGACTTCATGTTTAATAACATCTTTCACCTCTCTGAACACCACATCTTGGTTGTACACAACCTTCCCTGTTACTGGGTTCCAAAGCCTATAACCCTTTAAACCATCCTTATACCCAATAAATATGCACTTTTCATATTTACTATCCAACTTGGTTCTTTTCTCCTTTGGAACATGTACATATG